>CM052083.1:22168365-22256110 GCA_028453745.1 Agapostemon virescens
TGGTGGCTGACAGCAGACATATGATTGGCACTGTAAAAAAGCTTTGGTGGCTGACAATAGATGTACAACCACAAACGGTTAAAATCGCAATATTCGTAAATAAAAATATTAGGCAAACATAGTTAACATTATAACGTAGTGTTAATACAACGAATCACATCAGGAGGATCGCTCTGCTCCGTGAAAATGGTAGCCCCGTTTGTAAAGCAGACGAATAGAAATTTGAATTCCAATTAATTCCAGGAGGGAAGGGTAAGAGCGTAGAGGAGCAGCTTGTTCCAAAAGCAAGCAAAACGATCGAGCCATTACGTTCGACTATCCATGAATTGATAGTTCCTCCGCGCGAGAAGTTCCGTTCCACGGGCTTTCGGTTTATCGCTTCGCCATTACAAACGGCATCATGTTCAAGCCATAAATCATAAGCGGTTGTATTAGAGACCACAGCTATTTTTCATCTATATCTCCCGTCACCCGCCACTATCCTCGGAATGTTCCCCATGCACGTTCGACGGATCTGTAACATGTGCGAGCCATCGATGCACGCGTGCTTTTTCTTACTTTCGCCCTTTGAAACATAAGCCATCGTTCGTACGCTGCATTCCAATAGTTTGTACCGTCTGTGATACTGCCGCTGTGAAGAATCGCTCGAGCAAAGGCACATCTACGTCAATTGACTCCGCTCGTTTCACTTCCTATTTCCGACGCAAAAATTCACGGGAAACGTGTGTGCTCGATGTTCGCGTCGTTCGCGCGTTTGCACACCCAGACAAATCGGCTATAACACGAATACGAGAACTGCAACGATGCACAGGTCCCGTCCCATTTCAAGAATCTGCTTATCTTCCAACGAAAAATCCTAGTCACAAGTATCTGTTGTACAATGTTTTAGTCTACTGTGTGTTGTATGACCGACTCATAGCCAACATAAACATCACAGTATGACTCATCTAAACATAACTTCCAAATCCCAGACCTTCATACTCATCCTGTACCTTCTTACTCACTCTGTACCTTCTTACTCACCCTGTACCCTCTTATTCACCATGTATCTGCTTACTCATCCTGACCCCCACTACCTTAACCATCCACTGATCATTGCACCCCAGATTACTCTCCTTCATCCATACAAAAACCCCACACATTTTTGGAGAATAAGTTCAGATTTCTGTAGTTCGTGCTAAGGTGCGGAGCTTGCCGTTACGTGTTAAATAAATCCCCAACCTCTTCAAAAAGTGTTGTTATTAATCCTGCGACCCGGGATTCAACATGTGTCTAGAATTGTCTAGACATCGCGTCTGGGTCTGTGCTGCGATCGAGTGGTACTCTGTCGTTTTTCAGATATTTATGGGCATGCTTGGCCGGAAGAATTAGTTACGGACTTAGGTACGGCTGGAAATTAAGCATTCTATTTTCGAAATGGGAAACAGACCAACCGTATTCCACTCAATGACAATCGACGCATCGCAGACTCATACGCAGCGGAAAGGCGACACTAGTTTCAGAGAAAGGTCCTTGAACAAGGGATCTTTGTGCAAGGTATTACAAGGCTTCGTGGGAAAATGAAATCACGAAGTCAGTAGGCGTTGCACGATTTAGAATTACGCCTCAAATTAATGATTCGTCCCCCATTTATCCTTACCAAAGGAAGAATCATTTTCCAAACTTTGATAGTGGACAGACCAGGAGGAATTCTGCGGATCCTGGAACTAAGACAGACAAAATTTTGAACTTCGAACTATTACACACCTATAGAACCTTTAGAACCACGAATTAGAACAAATCTGTAGAGTATTTTGCACTTCGAACTAGTACACATCCATAGAGTATTTTTAACTCTTAGAACGTTAGAACCTTTGAAACTTTAAATCCTTAAAAACAATAGATGTATATTTGCGAATGCAAAATAAATGAATTTATTATCGTCAATTAGAGTGTTATTGCCTTGAACCAGTGGCAATTCGGACGGAACAAACGCTCGAAACATTGGTGCTTCGAGCCGGATTCTGAATTTTTAATAACTTTGACTGCGCCAGTGTGCTGTGACATTTTGAATAACTGTTTACGATGAGCACTAGAATATCTATACCGTCATTGCGACGCTCGCAGTTGACTTTTTACATTTTTACGCTGCCTTCTTACAGTTTTGTAAGCTGTCTTTTGTTGAATCCCGGGTTGCAAGATTAAGAACAACACTTTCCGAATGGGCTTTAGGATTATTAACTCGTAACGGAAAGTTTCGCACCTTAGCACGAACTACAGAAATCTGAACCGATGGCCAAAAATGCGTGGAGTTTTGATTTGGATGAAGAAGAGTGATATGGGGTGCAATGGTTAGCGGATGGTTAAAGTACAGGGAACAAGATGAGTAATAAGGTACAGGGTGCTAGAAAGTCTGGAATTGGAAGCTATGACTTTTGTGTTTGGATGATTCATATTGCGATATTTATATTGGTTATGAGTCGGCCATACAACATATTTTCATAATTTTAACTTGAAACAACACTGTAACTTTCGGTACCGATCTAGTCAGAGTGTATATATATTTATTAAAGTCCATAAGTTCGTACCGAATTTCTTCTAACGCTCATTCTTTTCCTCAGACCACTTTCCCAGTGCGATGAGGCGCATGATCAGATTACAGCTTACTGAAATCGCCACTTTTGAATTTTTTAAACCACTCAAAGCACTGCGATACTGCGACAGTTTTCTTCAAACGATAACAGAAAATCTATGCTGTCCGCAAATTGTAGTTTCCAGGCACAAAGTTGTACGGTTGTAAGTTGAAAATCTTTACCAAATGTCAAAACAAGAAAATGCCATCAATGACGCAGTTTGACGGTAATAACTACATTGACAGCTACGGCCACGTATAGGTCAAATTCCGATTCTAAATTTGCAGACCTGGTAGATGTTAGATATCGTAGAATGTAAAAATGCCAAGGGTCTGTGAACACCATGATATGGCGAAGAATGAAGGTTGTTGAACCCAAAACCGTGTAGAACAAAAAATAATAGGATTAAGAGAGCAAAGGTCGCTGGTATGTACATTATGTGCCTCGTCATGGTACAGCTAAAGTGGGTGGATCGAATAGAATATTACCCGACGGTTTACAAATACTATGACGCGGTCATTATGCTTATCAGCATAACAATACATTAATCTTCACGTTGTAGAACACTACTTATCGAAATGAGCAATAAAGTGGAGTAGTTTTTATCTTCGTTTCTGTCTAATTGCTGTAGATCGATGATCACTTAGCATCTGTTCGTTAAAACTTATTAAATCCAATTCTAAGGGGTCTGAAATCGGGAAATAATTAAACAAAATGATTATTATTTTGTGTTGGACAGATTTACAGGCTGAAATTATCATAGTTACTTGAAAACAAATACGATCTAATGTATCTGTTATGTTAAGTTAACAACAAACACGTTTGAATCATTTAAAGATAACATATTTTTTCTGTTATGCGATTACTTGAAAAAATATGCATTTCTGATAAAAAAATGTTTGGAATTGCTATAGTTTTATTTGGTAAATAACAGTTTATTTACTCTATAAAACCAAAATTTTAATGATTATATGTAGTCATGTTGATATGACATAATTCATGAATCGTGCTGTATACTTTATGAATAAAGATTTTCCGATACCAATTTTATATCGTCCTTCAAAACGAGCTTTGGTGTCCAAACCATGTAGTGCCAAATGAACCCTGTTGGCTCAACTGTTGCGGTCTGTGTTGGATTTTTCAATCCGCCAGACTTTGACCGTTTGCACGTGGTGTGCCGGCTGAATTTCATGGTTTGACTACCTTCTCGAAGGACCACCTTCCCTTTATAGGAAGGACTATATATAACAATGTTCACGAGAATAGTGGTACTGTCTGAGACTACCGGTATGTACAAAGTACGATGTATAACACTAAACACTAAACAAGATACCATGTCATTGTCTTTTGTCTTCAGACAGCACTGAGAACAGCGAGTTCGCCTTGATAAAGGCTCATCCCTACTCTTTCCTCAGATCCCTTCCCTCAGAAGGAGCGGGTGCACCAACGAAAATCTATGAATATTTTCGATCGCCTCGGAAAGCGTAGTCCAAAAGGTGACTTGTACAGCCTTCGACATTTTATAACCTAAGGGTTACCTTGAGTCGCAGAAAGTGTAGCCCCTGTACCTTGGGTCGGCCGGCAATAATTGCCAGATGTGGCGGTGACAAGCCCACACCATAGCCTTAAGAATCTAAAGTAGAAGAACCAAAGCCCAGGGTAACAATAGCGACATCCTGCCATAACACGTCTCCTAGCGCTGGTCCTTACATCGATAATTCCCTGAAAATTCATTTCGATATTTATCAAGACTGCAACACGAATTTCTTAGTGAAACTATGGCAATTTCGACGACGGTATAAGATCCTTGCATTGTCCGAAAGAGAAAAGTGTCTAAATTGAAATGAGAGCACGTTGCTCCGTGCACCCGTAGATTCCTTGGACCGCCATGCCAGGCTGCTCGAACCGATGCTCTTTCCTGCGGCGAAGTGGCCCCGGAATAACCGCTGTTGAACCGAATGGAACATGCTTCCCGGGTCTCTCGACTCTAAGCTGAACTCGGTGCATCGCTCTTCGACTCGAGTATACGAAGCAAGCTATTTACTGTGCGTCGATGGGTTCGATGTACGAGCCAATCGGTCGTTCGCCGTTGTTTTTTGTGCGCGGCACGAAATAGTCCTTTCCGTTTTCTCTTCTCCAACTCCACATACTTCTCGGTTGTCATCGAACCGAGGACTCCAACAACGAACACGACACGACCCGACGACCAGAAGAGACGACAACGTTAACTACAACAGCGACAACCTACGGATCAACACCAGGAAAATGGATGTGTGTCACAAGTGGCCGAGAATTATGCAATCCCTCTCCTAGTGTGGCCCACCATCGACCTTTCGCAGACGTCAGGCATTCAGAAAGTACGAGACTTCGGATCTACGTCGATACCAACAGATCGGCAAACCCATGGAGGGTCAACGGCACCCAACTCGCGCCTTTTTTAAAACGACCATTGTTTGTTGTACGTGGTAGATGGAAAAATTTGTCAGTCTTTACTGTGTTTGCACGGCGTGTGCCGACTATGTAACTGATGCTCGAAGAAGCAATGTTTCAATAAACTGTATTTAAATCACCTATACAACGAAACTTTAACAGTAGTGTAACTGTTCCGACAGCAACATCTAAAGTTGCACACGTCTCACCATTCCCCTAAGAAATTAGTTAGTATTCTCGAAAGAGATGAAATAAACCAAATCGGCTCCGAAGGAACCGTACGCGAACAATTTTTACACCGACAGACTGACACCGCGTGCGACACACCCAGCGAAAAGGCAAACAGACAATCAACAATAAATCACGATATCTCAGCATTGACAGTTTCCTACCCCTTCAGGTATGCCCCTTCCATCACTCCTACGACCAATTAAAAATCGCTATATTCCTCCACATCAAATTATCCTGAACCAATCACGATCAAACCGAGGTGACGACGGACAAAACGAAAGAAGATTCTGACAGAAATCGAACAATCAGAAATCAGACGCCATACTAAACCGCAAACGAGTAAAAGAATTCGACCACAGAAACCGCGATCAACGTACCTGTTGTGTGCGAAGGTGTCACTTATGTGATACCTTCTTCTCGGCGTACAAAGATTGTCGCTGAGCACGTTGGCTCGCGTAATAATTACACGATTATAGTGGTTACGTTTGTCTTTATTTTCACTTCGTAATGTTCGCGATTTCTATGTTTCGAGTTCTGTTTTGTTCGTGGTGTCTGTATTCGTCAGTTTGCGATTTCTTGTTAGTCTTGTTCGCAATGTTCGTGTTAGTCTCTGCGCGATTTCTGGACAGCCTCTTCGCGATTTCGAAATAGTCTTCTTCGCGATTTCTAGATTGTCTGATGAGTCTTGTTGCGTTCTGTCCGTCGTTACCTCGGTTTTGTCGTGATTGGCTGAGGATAGTTTGAGGTGGAGCAATGTAGTGTTTTTTAATTGGTTGCAGAAATGATGGAAGGAGTGTGCTTGAATGCGTGTGCTTGACGGCGTGTGCCTGAAGTCGTGTGTCTGAAGGAGTATACCTGAAGGAGTGGGAAATGGTCAATGAGGGATTATCGTGATTTATTGCAGGGTTATCTGGTTTTCTTCGTGTCTTCAAGTGCGTCGCATGTGGTGTCCGTTTGTCAGGGTAGAGCTGTCCGCGTGCGGCGCATGTCGTATTTCGTACTTCCTGCCTGATTTTAATTTATGCGTAACAAATTTCCGAAGACACGGTTAGGCACGGACAACCTTCGGTGTTGCCGTCGCAACAGTACCAGAGTTCCATGGTATAACAAAGCGCGGGCAACTAGAAGTTTTAAGACACAGAAATCAAACATCATTCCAAAGGGCAAACGACTTCTTGCATCCCTTTCGGGTATACTTGGTAATTTGCAGAGGACAGGGTAGACACACGTACACCCTTCGGTGTTGCCATCGCAACACCAAAGATGATGAGAAAGAGGGACTATTGAATTTGTATACAATACATCGGAATCTGAAATAACCTCTTGTTATCGGTCGTAACTTAACATTAATATTGAACAATGTAATTATTGGCACTCTTTTTCATGTACGGGATCGGTCAGCTAGGTCGTTTGTTGGCTCGCGTGAAACACGAGCCCGCAAACGGGAAAAAATATGGAACGGTCCGATAAAAGGTTTAAGTCGGTAAATTTACGTGGTAATAAGTAATAGGAGGCGAGTGTATCTCCTCGAATCGCAAGTAAGTGCAATTACCAGGCCAGAATTTGCCGTGTCACTGGGAATACGGCAGTTCGTCCCGTGGTTATCCGCTGCATGATAAACGAGCGGAATGATAGCGTGACTCTGTTCGACCATGAAGCAGAGTCACCAAAACGTGACGGAACGTCCGCCGCTCTATTTTCCATAGACGACCATTTATTAAATATCGTCCCCGTAGTTCGGGAGCAGTTTAAAAAGTCCCTCGACGCTCGCCGAGCCAGATCCCCAGAAATTTATAGACCACCAAAATCATGAGAAATACTCGGCCAGGATATCGTCTACAAGGTGTCTCGTCGCATTTCTCGAACAGCTTCGATATTACACTTATTATTAAAGTTGTGCTGCCGCACAAATAATTGTGGTTATTGTTCTACAATTTATTTTGACATGAAAGAAACAAGTCGAAAATACAAAATCAATTGTTTTTATTTAAGCCTCGACTTCAAACAAATCTATTGTATATAGTATCACGTGGAAAATGTTCAGATTCCCATATCTACTAAAACTATTTTGAAATATCAGCTAAATTAATAATTTTTCGATATCCATTGATTAGAATATTGTAGAATATACTACGATATGCTAAAATATAATAGAATATATTGGAATACAATGGAATATTCTATAAAATACTGGAATATATTCAAATATATTAGAATGTGCTAAAATATCTTAAACTATAATAGAATATACTACAATTTGCATGAAAATTGCAGAGTACACTAGAATATTCTAGAATTCTAAACACAGTAAAATATACACATTTGGTGGAAAATACACATTTTACTATGATGTTGAATTGAATATTCTGTAGAAAACGATTCATCGTGTTGACCAATGGACGAAAAATCATGTACAGTGACTTACGAAAGTATTTGGACACTTTTTAAATCTGTATAACTTTTTGAAAATTGAACCAAACGATTTGACTTAAAAAAGTAACTTTTTTATTTGTTACATAATTCATACCAATCGCAACTTTTTCAAAATTCTTTTCACATATCATTTAGCAAATCGATGCATCTAATTCCTCAAGAAAAGTCAAGACGTTTGGTCCAATCCTAAAAGAGTAATTTAGATTTAAAGAGTGTTTGAATACTTTCCTGAGAAACTGTATTTCCATTTGAGAAAGCGTATATTATCTTCAGACGACCACAGCACGTTCATATACAGCGAAACTAATTACACCACGTCACCACTCCCTCGAAACTGTTCACCTCCTGTTCTCCTATACACTTCTGAATCACGATCTTACACAAAGGATAGATCATCAATGCTTCTCCTAGAGAGACCAAAAATGAACACCCCGCATACATATTCTGCGTGTAGAGGAGAACCATCGTGTGCGGCGAATACTGGCACGCGAAACTTCTTTAAATATTCACCGGAAAAGTATGCGGACGAGACACCGTCATGAATCCGTATTATCTGATAATAGCTAGATTTCACCTAGCAGAACCGATCAAGGAGGGAGAAGGGGTGGATCCTAAGGAAAGATCCAGAAAGCCAAACGTGTAAGTGAAAACCGTCCGGAGTCCCAACGGAATAAAGTAAGAATCACTTAATATTTCATTAATTTGCACATCTTGTTACTTATACAATTTTAATACTGATAACGACAGATTAATTGTCTTAGATGGGAAAATAAAGCTTATATTATTAATATTATTATTATAATTATAATATATATATATATATATATATATATATATATATATATATGAGCAGTTTAGTTTGTAAGTGACGTAAGTCCATTAATGTTCGAATAGAGACATTGAAGGGTTTGCATAGGATTAAATTGAAAAATATGGGTAACAGATAACATAGTAGAATAATGTTTTAGGGTTTCTAAAATTTATCATTCCAATTAGCATAATTAATATTATTGAAGAAATAATATATTTGTGATGGTTGTGAATGGACTTACGCTACTTTCAAAACAAATGAAATAACGTTTTCAATTCTTAAGAAAGCACAAGTCCATAGGAAAATTAAATTTCCTTGGAATCAAAGTAAATGCATACACTTTTATGTTGTAAAAAAAAAGAAAATAATCGATTTTTATTCTTTGTTAAATAATTTTTACATTAAAATTAATATTGTTTGGTGGTGCCATCTCAATATTGTTAAAGTTTTTCGGTCTTTCCCATTGCGGCAGTGAATCCAATGCAATATTACAAGTAAAGCACAAATGAAACAATCCGAATTTAAGAAAACTGTAGGAATAAGTAAAAATACTCAACAAGTGAAACAACATTGTTCATCACTCTGGTTTTCAACGCAAACTGCACGAGAACAATGCTCTTCTTTCTGTGGGCAGGCGCTGTTGATAATTCAACTGTTACTTTGATAATTAATCATAAAGCTGGGATCTCATAAAATTTCATTGCATAATATTTTCCATATCCATTTGAAACTCTTACAATGGGACTTACGCCACTTTCTAAATAAACTTTTTCCTCACTTCATTAGCCAGGCAAATTTTCGTGTTGCAAAATTTTTATGATTTTAAATATATTAGTAACAAGTTGTTTCCGAATGAAAAGATCATGTAAAAATGTAACTATTATGGTGACTGACTCGATTTTTTTTAAATGGTCTTATGGGCTTATGGATAAGTTTACTGTTAACTCCTTACCATATCACGACGAGTCAGACTCGTGTTGAATATTTTAAATAAAATCTAACAAGTATAAATATTATGTCTTTCTTTTTAGATGAAATCAAATGTTGTTCATTCGTAATCAATATTTAAGCATCGAAGTGAATGTAGCAGGATATAAGAAACATAAATTTTATAAAAATGTATAGCTACATACGGACAATATTTCGAATAAAATATTTTTCATCATTTTCATATGATAAACGTGTATTTTTTTTATACAAAAATTCCGGTTTTATATCTACATACTTGGTAAACTGAATTACCGTTCGATCTCCGATAAACCAAGTTTTTACTTGAGATCGAGATAAGAGTTTGTCACCAGGGCGAACAGCGATACATTTCAACTTCTTCACCGGTGAAGCAGAGAATCTTGTCGAGTTAGTCTGCGCAAAGATCGTGTGAACAGCGAAAGAAGATGTACTATCCTTGACAATAGAGACCAATGCGTAAAAGATTGCAAAACTGCGTATGAACGATCGTGTACGACGAATACTGGCACGAGAAACTTCTCCAAATATTCGCCGGTAAAGTACGTGGCCGAGACACCGTCATGAATTCGTATTACCTAATAATAGCTGGGTTTCAACTAGCTGAACCGATCAAGGAAGGAGAAGGGGTGGATCCTGTGAAAAGATCCCGAGAGTCGAAGCGTGTAAGTGAAAACCGTCCGGAGTCCGCAGGTCCCAACGGAATACATTGGCCAGAATGTTAGGCATCCCCCTTTGGAATCCACGTGATCGATCCAGGCATCAAGATAAGGAGTGCTTGTTTGCATATAAGCAACGCCGACGTCTCGGAATACCTAAGTGCTACTCCTTACGCAGCATTTCCCCCTCCCCTTTCGCCCTCCTACACCTTAACCTCCACTATGCGGTGTCTCATTGTCTTTGCGTGTAATGCGTAAACAAAACGGGACACGCGCGAATATAGAGTGAAGCATTAGCGTCGATGAATAGGGAAGACTAACGGAGACACACCAGTGCCAAGACACCTGAGCTCTTCGCTGGATATTGAACGGTTACTATCGAGGATACTGCTGGCCTCGATTAATCGAACAGGGTAACTTATAAACCTTCTTCGAGTACGCTCAGCACGATCTTCCTGGCAAAGGTAGCACAGTGAATCACTATTTCAGCTACTAAATTACTAATTCTGCTTGAAATCGTGTAACTTACAACAATGAAAATCAAATATTCGATCGACAAATTTTTCTCAAAGAGTACCTAAAATTATTGCGAGGACGCAGGCAATGGCGAACATTTATTTTGGAAATATTTGTCGCGAAAGTAATCGTATTTTTGGTGACGATGTATCTGTATCGGATTGCCTAAATAGAAATATTGTTTTACCGAGATTGTATTTGCTATTTGGAGTATTCTTTTACTTGGTCTGTATCGAATTTTTGTTATACTTGTTTGCATTAAAAAAGAAAACAATTATTTTTTATTGAACAAAATTTGTTCAAACAAGTTCAAATACCCTTAAGCGTTTTACGAAACAATTGACACACTGAAAATTTCCGGAACGATATATGATTCTCCCGCTGTTGAATTCTCTTTTCAATAATCGCTTTCACTTTGCACAATTCTACCACCAGCATCAATGCCTAACAGCAAATGAGAATAAATACTGCTACATTTGTGCATTGCACATATTCAAATAAAAACAACATAATGTAAATGTTCCGCACAAGAGAGAAGGAACCATCATAAGAGCCCCCACGCAGATTTTCCGGGTGCGTCATCCTCAGGTGTGAAGCATACCTGAGAATGACCGTTAGTTTGGGGCGGTTATTTCTTCCAGTCCACGCGGACTAATGAACCAATCAATTACTCTTACCGTTTCCCTCACTTACATCGAAAAATATACAATCAACGAATCCGCATGTCTCGTTACTTCAGTCACGCCCATACAGAACTTACCTTTTTGACAACACACACTTCATCCGACATTTTAAACACTTCACTCAACCCAAACACACTCGACGTTCACCAGATTCGCGGCATAGATTCAGTCATTCATATCATACACTCATTCGTCTATTAAAGTTTGAAGTTTGTTAAAGTTTTGTTAAGACCAGAAAATATATTTATTTACTCAGTGCATAAAAATCAATTCAGTGTCTATTATCCTTACCTTTTTAAACGAATCGTAAGGAACCGCGTCTAGAAACTAAACTCGAAACGCGGAGAAACAGTAAGAGTTTTGTATTTTACGCAACGACAGGCAAAGTGGCGCATGCAGCGAGCAAAATTGTAACATTTAGGCGATTGAAATTTAGTCGTATCCTCTTACGCGAGATCCTCGAAGGTTGGGGCGTCTGTACGTTTTCTCGCGAAATGGCTAAGCGAAGCGAATTAACCCTCTGACCTACAACCACGTGTGAGGCTCGTAGTCAGGTTTTCGAGCCAAAACTGACTATCACAGGTCTGGCCTGTGGTACCATTTGCCCGTGCAAAATGTAAGCATTTAGTTTTAATTTTTCACTGGTACTTCTGTAATTTATTAAATTAACTTTCCCCGAAGTATATTTTTCTTATCGGTACGATACCCCACGTAAGTCGTGTGTGATTTTTACAATTTAAAATAGATTTGTCGAGCCGTGGAATGGCTCGAAGACACGGAAGTTGTGTTTACGCTTTGAGACCATGCTATTGAACCTTAAATCGTAGGGCAAGGAGTTAAGAAGTTATGCCGTGGTCACGTCCCCATGGAATTTCCCCCATTCTTCCCGACGATTTCCACGTCGAAGAGACCATAAACAGTCGGACAGTTTTGTATCAGGCTGTGGCAACTCTATCATCTCCCGCGCTTGCCAACAGAGGGACAATAAGACGAGTTTCCCGCTAGTACCTAATCTGCTTCCGATTCATATATAAGGTGTCCCGTAGCTGGTGGTACAACCGAGCAGGGGATGATTCTACATGAAAAACTGAGTCGAAAATATGGAATAAAATTTTTTGATACAAGATTTTTTTATACAAAATTTGTCTAGTGCGCGTGCACTCGGCTTACTTGCGGCATACTTGCGACTCAATGGATTCGATTGCCTTGCGTCTGGATATCTCGGAAATTGCCTTCGTACTTCTAGATATGTTTACAAACATTGTTAGCATAATGATATCACTTCTATCGCTCCTATTCTTTTCCCATCCTTATGAAATTACGCCTCTAGTTCTCATTATACTCTCAGAGTACCTTGGCCGCCACGATCTTCGGATTTGTCACCGTTAGATTTTTATTTGTGGGGTCAGGTGAAATCGATTGTGCATCGTGATGACATAACGAGCATCGAACAATTACAACATAAAATTGTGATAGCGTTTGAACACTTAAAGCAACATAATAATTGCACATTACAAGAGGTTCGAAGGATTTTAATACGAAGAGCACAATTACAGTGGGGGACAAAAGTATTCGTATACTCTTCAAACCTAAATAACTTTTTTAAGATTGGATCAAACGTCTTGACTTTTTTGAGCAATAAGTTGCATTGATTTAATAAATGATATACAAAATAAATTTTGTAAATATTGGAATTGATGTGAATTACATGAACAATAAAAAAGGAACTTTTTAAATATTTTTTATTGGAGCCGCGCACAAAACATTTTAAAGACGCATCTGGTAGATCTATGATAGTTATACGCATGCAGAAAAATTCATTAAAATCGATCGACGTACGCACGAGCTACGTGTCATCGAAAATGATGAAAATCGCAATTTTTCACGATTCTGAGGTAACTCGGAATAAAGTCCGTTGAGCCGCAAGTAAGCCGAGTGCACGCGCACTAGACAAACTTTCAAACTCATTTTTCTCGAAAACAAAGCCTTGTATCAAAAAATTGTATACTATATTTTCGACTTAATTTTTTATGTAGAATCACCTCCTCCTCAGTTGTACCACCAGTTACGGGACACTTTGTATATACCGCCTTTAACCACCTTTAACCACCTTCCGATATCCCAGTGTCTAAGACAGGGACTGCTAGGTATGCTTCCTCTTGTCTTCCTCTAGCAGGTCCAGGACGAAATGCTCCCCTTCCTTTTCTCCCCCACCATTAACATTTTCAGCAACCTCCAAAAAGTAATTCTAACTAGAAATCGCTATACGCGTAGAATTTGGAAATCACGAGAACATGATACAAATCACTTCGCGTAAAACCCGCTAAACATTTTGTAATCGTGAATAAATTGTATTATACTGTAACAAAATGTGTATAGATCCAACTATTTAAACTTATTTATTATTTCACGCGAAAAAGGTGATCAGTTTCACTCGGTTCATATTGACGGAAGGCAGCAACTAACAACTTGGTGCCTTCGTATATAAGAAGGATTAAAAGAATTCAAGAATGTTGATTTACTATTTCTACTTTGTTGAGATGATTAGAGAGAAGAAAGAACTTCGAAATGATTATTTTGTTTTGCAAATGGTACAGACCATTGTTATTATGCATAAATATCCGCTCTTTAACAATAAGTATAAGTTACCTATCGCAAATGATATATATATATATTGATATATGTTCGTGATTCTAACAGGTTGACTGTTGTATCTGGCTTATTAGAATGTGCATGGTTATGTTTGCGTAACAATGTTTGTATTTCCGTGGGCTGTTGCGTGTTCGTGTTTGTGGATATGCAAGGTAACAACTGAAGATGAAACAATTCGGAAGAAAATTTAAGCGTATAATTCTAGCTTTCAAATGTATGGAACATCATTTCTACATATAGTGTTGATTACTACAAAACTGACTCTCTTTTATTCTTTTACTCGATGATATTTAGAACATTGTAACTCGACTAAGGATTACTTGAAGTTTCAAACGATAATATACACACTAACCAAATAACTCTCACACGGGAACATATTCAGATGCGAAAATCCGAAGAAATAAATTTCGAAGAAACTTATGGGAGCTTATAGTTCTTTGAAAAATATTTGTTTTTTTATCAGCAATCATCCACTTTGAAGGGGTGAAAATAGCCCTCAAAGTTGGGGTAATTTTGAGATATCTCGGAAACCAGGGGTCGAAAAAATTTGAATTTTTTTTTTTAAATCGTGTGTTTTTCAATGGGAAATGTAGTTGCGCAAGAAAATTTTAACAAAAATTTTTGTTTAAACAATAAAGCTATAAGCTCCCATAAGTTTCATCAAAATCAGATTTTCGCATCTGAATATGTTACCTTGTTAGTTCAAAGACGGGACCACAACACACTCGCTAAGAATCAGCAAGAAACATATCCAAATAGTTCCAATTTCGAGCAGTCTCGAAGTGTCAACAATCATTTCTTGTAGCAATCTGTGGCGAAAAGAGGAGTGGATGGGGAACAGGTTCAATAGCTCGCAGCCGTGTGACGTCGTGTAAACAATAACATCCACACTCCTCAAACGACTCCCAGACTATCGACGACGGAACAATAACCTCCCCGGCGATAAACAACATCGCAACCTGATATTTTCAGATTCTTGCACATAACAGAAGATCACCATGAATGGCGACGAAACGGCCAGCTTCCAGGAATTATTTTTCTAATAGTTACGCCAGAAATGGTGGAAGGGTCGACGGGTTCAATAGCTCGTAGCAACGTGATGCCGTATGAACAATAACATCCACGCTTCTCGAACAACTTCTAGAGAAGAAACGATGTCACAACAACCTCACCAACGATAAAAAAAAACGCTTGTCGATATTTTCGGATTGTCGGACACCTCAGAAAATCATTTTAAATTGTAATGGATTGCCTGGTGTCGAGAATTATTTTTCGAATAGTTATGCCAGAAATGGTGGAAGGGTTCACGATTTCAATAGCTCGTAGCAACGTGATGCCGTGTGAACAATAAAATCCACACTTCTCGAGCGACTTCCAGATAAGACACGATGTCACAACAATCTCACTAACGATCAATAAAAACGCTAGTCGATATCTTGGGATCGTCGGCCACCTCAGAAGATCACCTTTGAATTGTGATGGAACAGCTAGATTCCAAGAATCACTTTTCTAATAGCCACCGTTAAAGGTGGGGCAGAGGGGTGAGTGGCGGCAGGTTCGGTGGCTCGCAGCCGTGTAGTGTCGTTATGCGAAGAGTAAAAGTTCCACGTGCTTGGGTTCTAGAAGGAGGATGGTTCGGCGGTCGTGAACGGCGACACACAACAGCTGTTCCGTAAAATCGGTATAAAGGAGGGCGTCGCGCACGCGAGGCAGTAAATATTGGAATCCCCGTGGAAGTTTGGAGTCATATACGCCCCCGCATAATGCTGGGTTGCCACGACCCGTTACGAGCCCCGACCCAGACAGACCACCAGCACCCGTCTGACAAATAAATCATTGGGAATACCTTCCGACACGTGATGGCGGGAGATTCGGTTTGATGTGGCCTCGCGAGCGGGATATAAGTAGCTGACGTGTACACGCGGCCGTCGTAAACGTACCACGCACCCACGCTTCCTTTCTCCCCCCCCCCCCTCTCACTCTCTCCCTCCAGCACACATACGCATGCGCACGCACACACACATACACTCTGTTTCTCTCTCTCAATTTCTCCCTCCCTCTTTCTCGCTGTTTAGAACGGGCCGAACCGTGCCACCGTAATACCACCGGAAACCTCGGAGTCCTGATGGGCTTCGATCAATCACCCTGCCCTCGGCGATCGCCGGGAAAGAATGACGGATAGGGGTGGTAACGAGTACCAGAAAACCTAATGGCGTTACTCGGTTGTTTGCGGTCGAAAGTGGGGAACGCTGGGCCCCGTGGAACGCGTGCGGCCTCACTTTTTCTCACCGCAGAAGCTGATAGTGTAAATGCTGTTCATCGATAGGGGGTTATATATGACTCTATTGTATTATAGAGAGACCGAATTTTTTATACACGTGAGTGGATTATCAATGATTAAGCAGGTTTATTTGCGGTGCTCTTCGCCAGACTTTCTAATCAATCATCGATTAATGGCTGTACAGTCGAAGCTATTGCAATTCCAGAGTTCCGACATTTCGTATAGACGAGAATTGATTTTCGTCACATAGGACTAATCGGTTAGCGGATTCTAAAAAATTCGAAAGAACGAAAAATTATTATTATTAATTGTTCTTTTATTATATCACAGTAAAAATAATTTCGAACTGTAAAATTCACTTTACATATCACCAATTCGTATATGTTGTTGCTTACATAATTTTTTGTGTTTATTACTAATGATGACAATAGATTTATTGATTTAGAGAGGAAAATAGAGTAAATAGAGAGAAAATAGATTTCTCCACTTTCTGTATTTGTTGCTTAACCCTGCGCCAACAGATTGCGATGAAATTTTTAGCATGCGTGTAAATTACCGAGATCTATAAAAAGTATTGCTTGAATTTTCGATGAAAGTTCAGATGAAAAAATTTAAAAGTATTATTTTTTTATCTCTCTTGTAATTTCAAATAATAAAAATTTTTGTATAAACATGTATTTTCTATACAAAAATTCCGGTTTCACATTTACATACCTGGTAATTTTTCGAATAATTTCTTTCATTACATTCCCACAAAATATTCTCAAGATTAGAGTTGTTTTTCGTGGAAAATAACAAGATCGTATCAATTATACAGTAATAACATCGATGGAGCAACTTAGCGCCCATAGGATCATCACAAAGACGAGCCGAACCACAATTGCAGGAACGCAAACAATCTGCGTCCGTTCTCCTAATTTGAGCCCAAGTCTGTGTAACGACGCGACGTTCAAACCTGATCGATCAAATTCTCGCTGTCTCGAACAATCCTGGATTGCGATTTCCTCGATGGTCGCTGTCCAGATAAATGAGTGACGCGGGCAACGATCTAGACAGGGTGGACGGGAACAAACGAATGCAAATGATAAAAAGCGGCGAGCCATTAAATCGTTCGTAACGTCACAGAATGGAAAACGGATTGATGTCGTTCCGGCGTTCAATTTGCCGAGAAACCCATGGAATCGGTTCTCCAATTAAAACAATAATAAAATTGCTCGCTAAGTGGCGGAACGGTATTTCAGCCTGGCAAGAACGTCTCCCCATATGATTTTCATAAAACGTTCAAAAAGAATCAATTTCGAGAGGACGGCGAAGCTACGATGAGAGCAAGAAAATGCGGCTGGTCGCCGACACTCGAAGCAATATAGTTTCATTGTCTTCCAAAATTAGAAGAACTCTTCGTCCGTCCGCCGAGCGTCGCAGTTGACAGAAACGCAAGCTACTGTTTGCAAACCCATCAGTTTGAGGAACCAGCAAAGAATGTCAAATCAAAAGGTAGCGTTCTCTCTCTCTCTCTCTCTCTCTCTCTCTCTCCATCTGCATGTATGTGTGTGTGTGTCTCTATTTTTAAGAGTTTTAAATTTTCTTCGGACGTAGTACACCATTTCTGCGAGATATCGAATAGAAACTCGCCAAGATCGAGCGAGCAAATACATTTACTTAGTAAGACACGGTAATTCTCAAAATGAACGGTCTCGTTTGTGTTCCTCCGAGCATTTAATACATCAAATTGTGCCGCGAACGCCGCTGGCAGGAACATAAATCGTCCAACCAGACAGCAAGGTAATTGTATGCAAAAAGATAAGTGGAAAGTAGAAGATTGAATTGTTTTCCACGAACTGTTTTTAGTCACCAAGAAAACTCTATGGCGCCGAGAACGATAGAATCCGGATGAGCGCAATTATTCTACCCAGGGGAACGCTTCCGATTCCTACATCACCGTTTCTCAACAAGTCCTTGCAATAGGTTCCAGGTCGTCGATAACGGAAAATATTAGGTATAGCCACTCACTTATTTCAAAGATTTAACTTATTCAAAGAATTTCAATGAAAAGCAAAAATGAATTTATCTTTTATGGATATAAAAAAATACCGAACGGAGTTACATTCGTTAAATCATCCTATCTATACTAATCCCATAGATTACAAAAACAAATTACATAAACGAAAATTGATTCTGCGAACTCCACGCTACTGGTCACGCAATCGTCTCGGTACAATGATGTTTGGGTAAACATCACTCCAGTTCTTTACGTTTCTGCCGGATGATATTTTATGTTTACACGTAATAGTTTACAAGAAAGAAAGAAATAGAAATAAATATAAATAGGAAAGCTTAAAGATAATTAGTCAAATTATAAGAATGGTTAAGGTCCTGAAGATCATCGATATTTCTTCGAATGGTACTCTACATTTTTATTTATTCTATATTTTACGAATAAGCTGACTCAAATGTTGGAGAAGCTGGAGCAAATTATCAAAACATTGCATTTATATTGTATTAGAAGTTGCTTGTATAATATATACATTACTTTCTAAATGATAACAACTTTTAACCTGTATATACTTTAACGACAAAGTCTATGACAAAGTGTTGCTCTAAAAAAATAATGATACAATGAGTTCCGCTTGACCCATGTTTAATATCTATAAATGTATAAAGGAATATTGTGACTGTAACTTTATGTGACTGATACGCTCTGGCTGACTGATGAGTGCTGATTAACTCGGAGATAATAGTCTCAACTTTACGCCCCTGCTTGGGCGCTTTTGCTCTGGAAAAACCATCTATGATTTCGTTGCATTCCAACATTTACATTGTAACACAATTATATAGTTTAGTAAATAATAGACTAAAATATTCTTCTTATTACCTGCAATGATATTAATGCACGAGTTGTACATCATATTTTACAGTCGTTTAGTCATAAAAAACGTTGTTTATATTTTCGTAGAAAAAGAGGACCGGTGGAACAGAACAATATACATTCTACTTTTCTGTTTACAATGTTTCCATGAAATGTGTAGTGTAGAATTTCGTGCTGCAAATAATTTGTTAGAAACCGAAGTGAAACTCAGTGTACTTTATTTTTATTATTTACAGTACTGTTGCCGGCCGATTGAACATTGGGTGACTGCTTAAATTATAACGGAGCATTATGCGATCAAAATGTAACAATTTGTTACGCCGCGTACGAACTCTAACGATTGACTAGCGCGAATAATTCGGACAGCAAGACGTTGCGCGTGTGATTTTTACAATGAAAGAAGACGCGAAAGAAAATTGCGTCTTCTCGAGGTCGTCTCTTTTATATCGTATCTTTAAGTCGTATCTTTTAGTCGCGAAATAATTCACGAACTTTTCCATCTGCATGTGAGACGTTTCCGTTCACGTTCAAGATGATGGTTTCGCGAAGCCTCGAAATTTCTTCGTTCCTACTTGTTGAGATGATAACACCGAAGATTGTCCGTGCGTAACCGTGTCTTCGGAAATTTGGAACACATAAATAAAAGGCAGGCAGAAAGTACGAAATACGATACGCACCGCACGTGGACAGTTCTACCATGTGTGACGCACTTGAAGACACGAAAACCAGACAACCCTGCAATAAATCACGATAATTCTTCATTCACCATTTCTCACTCCTTCAGGCGTACTCCTTCGGGCTCGCGGCTCCAACACACTCCTTGCATCATTTCCACAACCATTTACAAAACGCCACATTCCTCCATCTCAAACTGCCCTCAACCAATCACGACAAAACTGAGGTGACGCCAGACAGAACGCAACAGAGTATACAGAAATCGCGAAGAGGACAATCACGAAATCGCAAAGAAACTAACACGGAAATCACGAACAAGCCAAACAAGAAATTGCAAACAGACGAATACAGACACCGCGAACAGAACAGAACTCGAAACATAAAAATCGCGAACATTGCGAAGTGAAAATAAAGACAAACGCAACCATTATAATCGTGTAATTATTACGCGACCCAATGTGCTCAGCGACAATCCTTGTACGCTGAGAAGGTGGTATCACAAAAGGAACACCTTCGCATACGACACTACTCGTTATTTTTCTTATCCTGTTACCTTCTTTCGTTTTCCTGCTTAAAACGAAACTGCCATGACCAGTCGTCACTAAACGAACGTACGAAAAGTCGTTGCTCTGTGCCGGATTTTACTTGAAAACCGACGGTCTGGCTGCTACAATTTTAATCACCCTGTTGTCCATCATTTTTCTCACACTTTATACACTGCACAAGCAACAGACCGAGCTAATCCTCTTTTTGTTATTATAACTCCACCGCGGAATAGCCGGTTTGCTTTTTTCTCTCTCAACCGAGTTGCTCGCGAATCCACTGTGTCGATCCCTACGCACGGTCAGAAACCTGCAAATCGTTCCCTGACTATGTCAGAAATTTAAGGAGGGTTATGAGATGTACCGACTCAAATCGTTGGGAGCAGAGTCCTTCAAAGAGATATACTACAAAACATACATAATTTCTTGTAGATTTAATTTAGACACTCGGTATATTTTAAGCCAAGGCATTTGTACTTTTCCACTGTTATGAACCACCGAAATTGCCCCTACATCCAACATTTTGCAACCAGGCGCAAGGAAAACCCAGGATAATTATCTGCGATCGCTCGACCAAATTTTGTATAAATACCACATAATTCTCTGCACTCACGTAGATTCCAAATTCAACCGTCACTGATCGAGACAATTTTCATTCAACTCGCACTCGCTCTTTTGTCACAGTAATTTTAAGTGTTAACCCTTTGCACTCCGTTGTCCCCTCTAAGGGGACATCATAATTTTAGCATATCACTCGGATGTCCCCAAAGACGCGAGTGGTGACAAAGACGATTACAAATTTTCCATCGTTTTGAAAATTCGATTTGAAACGGAGGAAAAAAAGATTCCAACAAAATTAACACAGTATTCACACATCTGCATACTTCAGTATGTACAATTTCGAAAAAATGTTTCGTCGATAGAAAATCGAGTTAACCCTTTACCCTACGATTTACTTTACGGTGCAGTGATTAGAATTTCTTTGTAGTTATAGCTGTATGCTCTTCAATGAACGTACATTAACAACGACCAGACAGAACATTAATAGGGTACATAGAAAATTAATGACATACATATTTATTAGACTATGTTCAAAATCTACATCACGAGTCTCACACGCTATTGTAAGGCAAGGGGTTAATTTTGATTTTAAAAATTTTAAAACATATTTTTATTTCCA
Organism: Agapostemon virescens; assembly: GCA_028453745.1. Classification (NCBI taxonomy): domain Eukaryota; kingdom Metazoa; phylum Arthropoda; class Insecta; order Hymenoptera; family Halictidae; genus Agapostemon; species Agapostemon virescens. Next base: position 22,189,903 of record CM052083.1, read on the forward strand.
TGATGTTGTAATCGACGTTAAAACAAATTGAACGACCTACTATACTATGACCTTGAGTCCATAAATAACGCTAAAATAGTTTTTCTCCGACTTTTTAGGCTAAATATCTCAGCGTGCGACGTTCAATAACCTTGAATGACTGTTGTATGCGAAGGTGTCACTTCTGTGATACCTTCTTCTCAGTGTACTAGGATTGTCACTGAGTACCTAGGGTCGCGTAATAATTACACGATTGCAGTGGTTGCGGTTTTCTTTATTTTCACTTCGTAATGTTCGCGTTTTCTATGTAGTCTCGTCCGCGTTTTCTGTGTTGTTTCATGATTCTTGTTGCGTTCTGTCCGTCGTCACCGTCGGTTTTGTCGTGATTGGTGGAGGAGTGTAGCGGTTTTTAATTGGTTGTGGAAATGGTGAAAGGAGTGTGCTTGAAGGAGTATATCCGAAGGAGTGTGAAATGGTCAATGAGGGATTATCGTGATTTATTGTAGGTTTGTTTGGTTTTCTTCGTGTCTTCACGTGCGTCGCACGTGGTGTCCGTTCGTCGGGGTAAAAACTGTCCGCGTGCGGCGCGGGTCGTATTTCGCACCTTCTACCTGCCTTTTATTTTATGACTTATAAATTTCTGAACGTAGGGTTAGGTACGGACAACCTTCGGTGTTGTCGTCGCAACAATGACCTTGGAAGACAAAAGAATTATAGGTCAGCAATTTCGTGTGGCGGTAGATTACACGCTTACCCGAATAAAAACAGAGTTCGCCATGACATCTCGGAAACAGGGGCATCCAGAGAAGTATTATCACAGTCATAATGTTCTAAATGCATTGCGTTGTCGGTAATCTCAAGATGTCGACGAGTAGTTATCGTCGGCGAAACTCGGTGTCGTTGAATTCAAGTCGGTGAAACACTTGCGATGAAATGATTGTCGGTGTGGTCAGGGTAATCCAAGTAGAATAGCATCGAGCCTTCGATTTCCCCGAAGAATAAGCCAGTCACCGACGAGCAACGGCGACGGTGGACTCGCGAAGTTTACCACGGACGTTGTAGTCGCCTGGTTCGTGAAAAGCAAATCCGCGGGAAGCAGACTTCGCGTACAACGGCTTAGTTTTTGCATGGACGGCTACTAACAATAAGTTATTTAGCCACGTGGTCGGGGTACGCGAGCCGGAGCGAAAGATACGAGGCGCGGAAAGAAAGTCTGGCCGCGATAAACAATGGCGAATGTTTCCTTACGCCGACGCCGCACCCGCCCGTAAATTCCTTCCTGTCGACGAAGAAATACAACGGCGCGTCTACTTCGTTTGCGTACCGCAATAATTTCTGAACGGTGATTTAAAGCTCGCAATCTTCGGATTTCGGCCGGGCGCACGGGGAACGTTTAACGGTAACGAATGCGATCCGACGTGGTTACCGGCTGCGAATAATAATCCACAGACGCCAACAGCTACAAAAGCAGTGAAAATCTGTAGTCCACGCCTGAAAATGTCTCAAAATTTTCGAAGGGAGGTTGTTACTCTTTGGTATCCCGATCGAAAATACTACATAACCGTAATAAAAGAGGGTTGATCACGATCTTCTTATTTGGAGTTACTCTTATTGGTCTCTCGCTTTGCATTGTCGCATCGGATACAAAGTGCAAACGCGAACTTAACACTAGAATCACGGACCAGTAACAACGACTATTTTATACTGCATTGTACAGAGTGAGCCACTAAAAACCGGCTATCTAGATAACTTGGCTGCTATCAGTGATAGGAAAGATTGCATCCGGCCAAAATTATTCGATGTTAATAGTTTCTTGATAGGTGGACGCGTCAAGGAGATATAAAGATCATTTCTGTTATTTTTTTAATTCTGATTGAGTATTTCAAGACAAATGCAATGACCTATTGGAAAGGTCATTCGTGGTCTGATTCGTGGTCCGATACCGTTTAGTGTTAAGCAGTATTTTGAGTGATATTCTGCTTCTACGACGTAAGCTGAAAGTTCACATCCCACAGTGATGTAAAATAGTTATTTTCAAATGGTCCGTGAATCTGGTATCAAGCAACTGGCCGCTACCGTAAACCGGTGAGAATGAAGAGCGAAAAGCATGTGGTTTCAATTCAGCGCAATAACAGGCGAATCGAAGGAGGGGAATATAAATTTGATTATGCTCTCCGTATAAAATATTCAGAGGAACAAACGAACTGCGTAGAGCGCCAACTGATCCGGGCAGAACCGAACTATCTCGTTAGATGTTCCCGAACGGAAATCTAACCTTCGTGGATTTACGCAAAAAAGGGGGGAAGAACGTCGAAACACGTTCACGGATCGAACAGACTACGAGAACGAACAGCCCTTATTTCCATGATTAGAGTCGCCGGTCACGATTTGTGTAAACTCGAAAAATTCCACGGACACCATCCAGGGTGCTAGATGGCGAGGATAATCAGCGCTCAATTTTATTGGAAAACGAATCACACGGGCGGGGCCGAAAGACGCATTGTTCGCTGGGAGCACTTCGAGCTCGCTTAGTTCGTTGCACGGTACTTTCAACGGGGTGCTTTCGCGAAATTTATAGCACTGTCGGATGGCTTGAAAAATTATCCGCCTACTATATCGCGAACATGTCGGCCTCGTCAATTAAATCGACAATAAGCGCTCAAGCGCCGTCCAGAATTTATGGCGCGCGATATACGCCAATCTGAAATAGTCACAGTCGTCTTTATCACGATCCCTTTAGGCGCTAAAATGGCATGCTAATACTTTCAACTCTTTAGCCGTGTGGAAACATTGATCGCTTTACTGTAAGAATTATGTTTATCTTTACTCTTCTTCGATACACCATGACACGATGACCGGCCGAATAACACGTACAAGCGTACATTCCTTATACAAAACGAAATAGTGTACAAGTTCCGTAAATATGAACCCGGAATTTGCGCATACGTGGTGCTAGCTGTCAATGTAGTTATCATTTTCAACTCACAACTATAAAAGTTTCATACAACAGCATTGTTAAGGCGTCGTTCACTGTACTTGAACGATTCCTCTGAATATTGCACTTGGTGCCTATTGACTTCGAAGGACCACCCACTGATGTGGGAATGAATGACTCTGAATATGCAGGACTCCCACTGATGGGATTGAACGAGAGCCTGAACTCGTGAGAGACGATCGACTTGTAGGGTTTAGTTGAAGTTTATTCTGCGTTTCTGTACTGTACAAGCTGTGTAATCGAATCTAATCTGTATGGATACATTTTGCTGCTTATATACTATTTTCGTGACCAAGTATTGGCCAATGGTGGTGTTGGATTTTCGTTCTTTGTTTCGAGCGTTTAGGGGTAGTGGGAGCGTGGGTTTTCCCGGTCGGTGGTGATGTCGGCTCGGCGACGGGTGTCGGCAGGTAAATCGTGAACGATCGAATCTGTTTAGACTATCTTGTCTTAACAAGCATAGTTTTGAATAGCGTGAGACATGTCGAAGTTCGTGCGTGGAAACTACGATTTGCGGACAGCATTGATTTTCTATTACAATTTGAATAAAAGTGTTGAGAACTGTTGAAAAACACAAAGAAAATCGTTTAACGAACGAGATGGCTTAACATAGAATTTAAATTGTACTTAAAAGACCCTAATTGCAATCCCTTGAAACATGTCTACCTCGATATTATTTCGCAGAGGATTAAATGTATGATATTTCTTTCTTTTTCTAACGCAAAGATCCTTGTCACACATTAAAATGCTAACAAATCTAAATTAGGGTTTTCGCGACACAAGTTGGTTCTTATGCCATGGCTATTTTCGGTAAAACTGCAATTTAATAAATTGAATTTGTAGTTTTACCAGCAGGTTAAAAATTACATTTTACAGTAAAAATCGATGAACTGGAAAATTCGAAACGCTACCATAAAAATCAAATTCTCCGGTACTTTTTTCTCCACTCGCTACTACTATCCGTGGTAAATTCGTTTTTCCTTGTTAATATTTTTTTAAGCAGAATTCATGAATACCAAAATTAAATTTGATCACGGAACGTTCAATTCCGATAAAAAAAGAAAAAATGAAATACTTCTAGTGGCGTGCTCTTAAGGGTGAGTATGAGATTTATTCACGTTTTTTTTTTCAAACACGTAACGGTACCTTCAGCAGCGCGTAATTATCGAGGAATATTTTACCGGTTAGAAATTTCGTTATAGTTCGTGTCGCGGATAAAACATGCCCGGCACGACCAACTTCGAAAGAGCATTACAATTCGGTAGTTGAACAAATATCGACCTAAAGGACAAGCAGAACACAAAATTGTATCTGCTGTTGGCCAAGCTGCATGTGCATTGCACACATCCAATTATTCTGCAGGAATGAAAAACCCACAAAAAGGACAAATTGATGCTCGATCTATTTCGCGGGCCGTTCAATCAATTCCGAGCGAACGGGATTTCAGTGAACGCGGAGGTCCACCGTGCTCGCTCATGCTTGTAAATATCATTTTCGATATAAATCGGGATATTTAGCATTGGAATCGGCAGCCTCTTGTTTACACGTGCTGTCTCGATATTGTTCCTGTCCATGCTCAGCGTCCATCCGTGTACATACGCGCAACACCGCACGAACAGAGTACTAGCCACAGTATTGATAAAAATTGTGGTTCAAAAAATGAAAAATCTCGAAACTCGGTGTCCCGCCGATGTCATCGAACCGCGCTGAGAACCAGAGGTATTGTTCTCAAACAAACACTACGTGAAAACACGTATTTCATCGATTTTTGCAAACTTTCAGACAATTTGCCGCGCGAGCAAATTAATCGGCTAGCTGTCAAACTCTTTCAATTGCCGTATTATTTATTCACAATTTTATCGATATTTAATTGCATGCTAACCGCAATACGGATACGCCGGATTATTGGTGGAACGCCTCCGGGTTAGCACAAACATCGCCCGCGCCTTCTATTATTCATTTAGAACAACACAATTTCACATTTATTTTGGCACCGATCTCGCCAAAAACACTTCAAAGCTTTTATCCGGCGCGCGTTTGAACACGACGACTAAAATGTTTCAAACAGTCCCAATAAACTGCAATATTTTCATCGTCGGCCTGACACAATAAAAAATAAACAGTTTCGTCGGAAAGCTAAACTTTGTTCCTGTCGTTTCCGTATTTTATCAAAATCATCGGGGGATACGCGTCACCTAGTATATTACACATCCGAATCTCCTTAATCCATTTAAGTCACGTTCATTCCCGCGTACGTTTTGCTAATCCGTTTAAATCGTGTTTATCTTCCACACACAATCTAAATCTAGCGGCTGCGCGAAGAACTCGTCCGCCGCAAACTTGTTTGCAAGCTCGACGCGTATTTTTATTGTTGGTACACTTTTCATCAAAGGGTTTGAATCCACTTGATTGCAGCGATTCGTACGATGTAGATTCATTTCAAATGATATTGCCAATAAAAAAAGGTCTCTCTTCCAAAGATATTTTCGTTCACGTTCGCAACGTAGGGTTTGATCGAACACTGTGGAATTTTCGTAAAATTGTTTCTATTTTTTCTTTTTCAAACTCTGAAAAAGATTCGATATCTTTATATTCGTATTGTGATAGTCTGTAAAATGTCATATCGTTGAAGTAGAGAACTTTGGCCGCACCAAACAAATTTTTGCATCCGTTGCAAGAGTCAGGAACGACGAAAAAATTCTTTCTTACTTTATTAATTCTATTCAGTTAAAAATTGATGTTTCTAAATAATCTTCATTCTTTTCACTATTTTTGTTCGGGAACACCGTGTTTCCTGTAGAGGCATTCATGGTACGGTCGAGAAGAACCGTTAAGCGAAGAATATCGTTCGGCACATTTATAATGTTTTATATAATAAATTAATATAATAAATATTATTTATCATATAAAATAGTATTGAAAAAACGCTGCTTTTAATCAGGTAAGCGTGTAATCTACCACGAAACGAAATTGCTGACCCATAATACTTTCGTCTTCATCTGAAAAGTCAGAAAAAAACTATTTTAGCGTAATTTATAGATTTAAGGTCATAGTATAGTAGGTCGTTCAATTTGTTTTAACATGTCAACTACAACATTATGGAAACAAATATATATTTTCAAATTTAAAAATCAAAATTAACTTGATTTTCTATCGAAGAAACATTTTTTTCGAAATTGTACACATTGAAGTTCGCAGATGTCTGAATATAATTTGACTTTTGTTCGAACTTTTTTTCCTCAGATTATCGAAAACCATTGAAAAATTATTGACAATTGTAGTGTACGTGAACCGAAAAGCTGGAAAAATTATTTTTATGCGTAAATTATATGAATAATGATATTGTAAATTATTATTTTGATGCAAAATATGTAGATCACGAAACATTTTAATAAGTGAATATATATTTTTTAATATTTTTGAATAATTAGTATTAATTTGCATCAGAATATACTAAACCAACCGCTTAATACTAAATTAACTACAAAACTTCAATCCGGACGAATTCGGAACCAATTCCCTTTGCACTGCGATCGGAAACCTTTATCGAATGTAATGACACCAAAAAGACCATCGGCACTCGCTCAGAAATATAACTAAATCGTTCTAGAAGCTTAATAATCAAAAGGAAAGTTATTAAACTGTTGATTATATTCAAATATTAGTAATTATATTAATATAGATAATAAAGAAGCAAAACCTAGATGATGAAAACCTAGATAGATGAAAAATCTCCTACAATGCAAAAATTTACACAATTTTTTCAAAACGCTTGAAAATCGGTATTAAACGAACGGTGTTTTAAAGATCGGTTAAGAACTCAAAGAACGCATCACGATTCGCATTTGATTAAATATATTACTTTATGAGTTTACAAATAAAAAGATTATACTGATACATTATTCCCCAAACATTTAACTACCTTGTGCAGCAAAAGTTTTACGGCTTATGAAAACTTTTTGAAATCAACTTTTTCCCGGCTTTTCGGTGCAAATATCGCAATGTACGTCGGCGGACCACGTAGTAGTTAACCAAATGTGACTCTTTTACCACATGTTCATTTCGGTCACATATTTTTCTAAGGTATTATTTTAGAGTTTCTTAGAATTCTACTGAAAGAATAATATTGATAAAGAATATTGCTATTGCAATAAATTGGCTTTTTCGTCCTGAACCGTTTCACTCTGCCTACAAATTTTGAGGTAACAAATCGCAAAATAAACAAATGCATCGCCTTAAACAGAGCGTTAATTGGTTCTTGGGAAACGAATACAGCTTTAGCGGCCCAGTCGCTACCACATCCGAGGTAGAAACCCATGTATTATTTTAGTATGTACTTTCTAGGTACTTCTTAGGCACTTTACTTGGGACTGCTGTGAGCCTGCTGACGATGGGTTCGGCGACACATCTGGCAGCCGGATTCGCCCAGGCTTATCCCAACAGCAAAGGCCCTTGGTTCGTGACGAGTCCAGCTATCCCAGGTATACGTACACATCTGATAAGTGACCTCGCACGACTAAGGAATTTTTAATTAACAGTTTTCGTGACCAGTATATTTTTCCGTTATCCACATTTTCAATTCTCTTTCTACAGGATCCTCCGTCTTTTGCTAGAGAAGTATAAATAGACCGCCGAACGCGTCGGAGGATCGCATTCATTGTACTTTATCCTTGTCCGCCGTTACATTTAAGAATTTGTTACCGTTTTTACATCTATGATGTATCTTTCCATATCATACGATTACCCAACTCCTTGCTAGTCAATCGTTACATTTTATATTCCGTCACTATTAAACTTCGCGTTGTATATACAGGGTGAAGCACTTAAAATTGACCACCCGAGTAACTTGACTGCTACTGGCGATAGGAAAGAATAGACAGCTTATCCTATTGTACTAGTTTCTTTTATAGGTGGAGGCGTTAAAGAGGCCTCCATGTAGTAGGCCATCTCTGTTTTTCTAAATGAAACGATATGCTGTTTTACTTACATTTTGATAGAATATTTCGAGAGGAATACAGTGACCTATAGGAAGAGTCATGCGTGGTCTGGGTTGAGAAATGTCTGCCGTTTTTCGATGACGAAGTTGAAGGAAATTCTTCGTGGCAGAAGTTTGAATACAGGAGGATCAACAAACGAGTCGATTCCTCGATTGATTATAGCTTATCCAGATGAAAAAAAAAACAAATCCCCGCGTCAATGTCCGAATTGGACTCGTATCACACTGTATTTTAGATTTCACTGTCAAACCGTTTTCAGTTCAATTATTACCGCTCCACCCGCCACACATTCTAAAACATTATAACGATAATCTCTAACAAGTAGGATTCGTGTGATTTTAACTTAACCTAGAATTTTCATTTTCTGAACCAACACAGTGTACAGTCTCACAGTGTACAGCCACCCCATCGCGGCGAATGGTGATCTGCCACCGCCATAAAGCCTGACACCCCTTTTTACACTTTAACCCGTCGCGTCCGCGTCGACGCATTCAGTGCGCGCCAAATCAAATGCTTAATGCGCTGCGCATATATCTTGTGACATGACAGCGTCCCGTCGCTGGGATGCATGTTGGTAGAGCTGCAATGCTGGTGCAATTGTACAGAATATGTACAAGGGCATATACGGGAATATAGGAACCAGCTGCAGGCTGCAGCATTCGGGAACAATGGAACGAATCGTTTCGTATAAGCCGCCTGCTCGTCTTCCGAACGACGCTTCGCCGCAGAATGAAGGAGGATGAGGAACGTATAAGCAACCGGGGACCGTTTCCACGCTATTACCGGCTATCTGTGTAGGTATTATGGGGAACTCACGCGAGTTCCTCGTCGGGGATTGGTCAAAACCATCGGCAGCGAATCGAATTACCAACGCGGTAGAACGCATTCAAAGAGTTTCAGTTTTTGTTGAAATTTGCTTTTCAGAAACATGACTGGTAAAATAATGACACTCTTCTTGGAATGTGATAGATAGACGATAAATGTTTGGAGTACAAACAAGTATTCCGATTTCCGTCATTTGAAATCGAATAGCGCAACCAGTAAGTTATGGCGGCTAGTGTCCAGATGTAAGACGTTGTATTGTATGCGAAGGTGTCACTTTTGTGATACCTTCTTCTCAGCGTACAAGCAATGTCGCTAAGCATCTGGGTCGCGTAATAACTACACGATTATAGCTGTTAAGGATCGTTCACTGTAGTGACCGAAATCGCATTTGAATATTGAACTTGGTGACTACAGACTTCGAAGGACCACCCACTGGTGTGGGACTGAATGAGTTTAACACGCGAGAGACGATCAATTTGTAGGTTTTGGATAGAAGTTTATTCTGCGTTTCTGTACTTTACAAGTTTCAGCATGAGCTGTTTGATCGAATCCGATTTGTATGGATACATTGGCTGTTTATATACTACTTTCGGTGACCAAGTATTGGCCAATGGTAGTGCTTGATTTTTCTCCTTTGTCTGGAGCGTTAAGGGTAGTGGGAGCGCGAGTTTTCCGGCCGGTGGTGACGTAGGCTCGGCGACTAGTGTCGTCAGGTAAAGCATGTGTTTTTGTTGTGATTTTGGAATATATGTGTGGGGAAGCGTGGACTAACCGAAACGTCTTTCAGAACCGGTCGCCACATTAGGTTTGCTGGGAGAGCGTGGACTAACCGATACGTCTTTCGGATCCGGGTCGCCACATTAGGTTCGTAAGGATAGGTTTAAAGGGTTTTGGGTGCCTCATAACTTTATAAATTTTAATGAAGCTACACCTCGAGCGGCAAAGATACACCTCGACCGTGGGTTTTACCAACTACTGGTTGTGAATTAGGAAATGGAAGAATTGAATTTGAGAATCAAAGGCTGGCAAAAGAGTATATTACAGACTAAGTTCTTTACAATTGTACTAGTGAGTGTGTTGCGTGGACTCTAGATTCCGCTCTCAGTTTGTCGCACTGAGTCGGCGGGGGGCTGCTAACTTCGTTACGATAGACGTACTCGGTTTTCTTCTGCGTGAAAGAGAATTAAACTCGATCTTGCTAAGACGTTTCTATGTCGAAGATTGACGCGAAACTAGCCCTGTTTTCTGGGTCTGTCCGAGCCCTTTATATACTATTATTATTCGTCTGTTTGCGATTTTTAGTTAGTCTTCTTCGCGATTTCCGTGTTAGTCTCTTTACGATTTCGTCATTGTCTGATGAATCTTGTTGCGTTCTGTCCGTTGCCACCTCGGTTTTGTCGTGATTGGTTGAGGGTAGTTTCAGGCGGTGGAATGTAGCGTTTTTTAATTGGTTGTAGAAATGATGGAAAGACTGTGCTTGAAGTAGTATACCTGAAGGAGTGGGAAACGGTCAAGGAGGGATTATCGTGATTTATTGCAGTGTCGTCTGGTTTTCGTGTTTTCTGGTCCGTCGTACGTGATGTGCGTTCGTCGGGGTAAAACTGTCTGTATGCGGCGCGTGTCTAATTATGTACTTTCTGCTTTCGTACGTCTGCTTTTCGTTTATGCGTTACAAACTTCCGAAGACAGGGTTAGACACGTACAACCTTTGGTGTTGCCCTCGCAACAGACGTCATATCGTAAGGTTGCACAACCGTCAGCAACATAAACTCGAAATATTATCGATTGTTTATCAGCGTCGTATATTTCTTTCCTTCGTGCAAAAATGTCGAGTTTTGAGCCGAATAAACGTCATTTGCGGGAAATTCTGATTTACTTCTTTAATGAAGAAGAAATCTGCAGTCGAGACGCATCGATTGCTGATAAAAGCATATGGTAAGGCTGAATTAAGCGAGAGAAGTTGTCGTGAGTAGTTTCAAAAGTTTAACAACCATGACTTTGATGTTGAAGACAAAGAACGTAGTGGAAAGCCAAAAGTGTACGAAGACGCGGAATTTAGTAGCATTATTGAATCAAGATTTGTGCCAAACGTAAAAAGGAATCATTGAGAATGATTGAAAAGCAAGGAAATTAAGTTCCATATGAACCGACGCCGAGAAACATTGAACGCAGATTGTTCACATGTAAAAAGCTGCTTGCCAAATATCGGTCACAATCTTCAGTGGCCGGCGTTAATATTCGGATACCGTGATAGTCGTGAAGTTCTTGCTGTATATTTTCACTGTTAATGGACTTAAAGAATTCGTCGTTATGTAATGATAAAAAACACTTATTTTAAATGCTAGAAAGATAGTTTATATTTGTTTGATTTGTATACTTTTCGCGTTAATCCTTAAACCTCCAGATGTGCAACACCGGACATTAGCGAGCGCGCGACCTTCCTCGGGACGGTACCTGGGACGTACCGTCTTAGAGAAAATTCGATGCTAGACTCACCCCACCAGTGCAGGGTGGGCGACAAATTAAGAAACCAATCATGGTTTACATAGATCTTTGTACGTACTCATTGGTGGTGGATGTTTCCACCCCATCAATGAGCATTAGTATAAATACTTGTGTATTGCGACGCTCGCGCTGCTGTTTTACGTTCACGCGATAAGCGCTGTTTTGATTTCTACCACGCGTTACGACGCTGGTTTGCTATACTTTACGAAGCATTTTACTAAGTTTAAAGGCAACATTGTAACAGTGTAACGGGTCTCTAGTCAGGAGTGTATATATTATTATTAAAATCCACAAGTGCAACTACAATTTGTGTACCGGTCATTCCGATTATCGCCATCCTTTCAATTCTCACATCACCTTACAAGTGCGGTGAGACGAACGTTAGACTACGGCTCGCCGAGCCCTGTCAAGACGCCGAACACAGAGTTACTTGTAGAATTTGTAGGGATTAAGAAACTGCATAATATGGTATAAATGGTATATATGTAGGTGAAGGCGTAGATGAGATATACAGGTCATATTTATATAAATAAATCATACAGGTCATAATTATGTAAATAATACAATTATATATGTTTGGATTTTGAGTTTTTAAATACATCTAACGGACACTGTATTGAATGTTGGCAGTGAACTATTGTAGCAATGTTATTCGTAAAATATCCTTGTAATTCCAGAATGATTGGTTCAATTGACTGTTTGAAATAATTACCATAATATTACATCAGCAGCTGGGACGATGAATTTCTGCAGTTTACAAGGGAAAAGAACAGTGGTTGTTAATAAAAATATAGACAACGGATCCAGTTAGCGGAAGTTTTCGTCATCCGTGCAACGGTGGGATCAACTTGCTCCACTACTCATAAGTATTAGCTCAGTCTCATTTGTATCACTTTAGTCGACACTAAGAGATATCCCACAGAAGAAAAAAAGTAGTCGTAAAATGACTACATTAGAAGCAACAGGAAATGAAAATGTTACACAATTTAATACTCGACAAGAGATTAAATTGCGATCGTTAAAACTTTCATACAAGCGAGATTAAATATTTTATTGTCGTATAACCTGTACACTGGCCGAGAGCCAATTATTTGGTACCTTTTTGTAATTGTATTAAATCGAGTTCGTTAAAAAGCGCTTAATTGTGTTTAACTATAGATAACCATTGTAATACTGGATTTCAAAATAAAGAGATTTTAACGTTTTTCCAAGCGTGGCAATGTTTGAAACGGGAAAGTTTACGCAACGAAAATTGTGAACGTATGCGCAATCTATAGACCTTTTATGTAACATGAAAATGTTATGCGTTAATTAGGAGATTATGGTATTTCTGAATTTTTCTACTACTTCTACAGTTTTACATTACACATACTCATGTTTATCAGCAATGCATAAAATTTGCATCGACGATTTTCTCCTCTGTATTTTACGAATGTATATTTCATACGTTTTATGAAGATAGTTTGGGGATAACTAATAATGGAGACAAGATTTACGTTTTCGACCTTTAACGACGGAGTCCAATTTCAGCCAGCTCTTCAAAGTCTTCATCTAACTTCGCAGCTTCTAGCGGCTAACTTAAATTGTCAGTGACCTTATTAGGTCCCTTAAGAGGATCGATGATGCTAGAGAAGTAGCTTCGAAAATGTATTTGCAGCGATTAATTCCGATAACGTTCGTTCCAGTTCTACTTTATACGATAAATTTAAAATTTCCTTTTCCAGGCCAGTAACAACGAATAAAATTCTCGTTAAGAGTTCTATTGAGATCAACAGAGAGTAAAAGTCGCATTAAAATCTCTTAAACGGGCAACATTATACCTTCATTCGCACAATTATGCTTGATACAAAATGAAAAAGCTTCGTTAAAGATAATTAATACGCGTGTTTACACTTTTCGCGTAACTTCAAAGAAACAGAAATTAAATAACTTTTGTATTAATTTATAATTAACTGCACATTTTTCTGTGCAATAAATGTGTCTACCGATCGAACAGAATGCAGTAACGTATCGATTGGTATGCGTATCCTTGAGGGTAGATAGAATGTTTCAGAAATTATGACAATACTATTTCGTTCTTGATTGGTTTCTTATGAAAGCTTTATCAACATATTTGAACCAATATCTAATTTCATTCACGGTACTGTAAAGCTTTGATTATTTGAACCAATATCTAATTTCTCCATTGTATCATCCGAAGGCTTGTGCTTCACCTATTAATTCGGATAATCGCGGTATCCTATTGTAACGTGTGTTAAGCAAATTAGTGATCACAAAGAAGTGTTATCGCTGGATCAATATAGTCTTACCAATACATTTTCACTATCACCGCTGGGAATTAGTGTTTCAAGCGTTGCAACAATTAACATTTCCGTTTAGTTTCGCAACATTAAAATATATAAATACAATTGTTATAATACATGTTATTGGAAGTCGGCTCGAGTCGTATCGTACGCCGACAAATGAATTCAGGGCGCAAGAAAGCGAGGTGTTCAGAGTATCGCGAAAATAAGGTGAAATTTTCTGTTCAATTACGAACGCTACTATTAAGCAGCGTCGGTGAATGGATCGTGGCATGCATTTGGCCAACAGGTACGGAAACATCTCACAGTTTAGCCCTGTTTTGATAGCGTCTCATTTTTGTATGTATCCGAGGAGCATGAAAACGGAACGACCGACCAACGGTGCGTTGGTGTCTGTACAGTTGCAGACTGCGAGCTGCACCGTCGAAAACGGACGTGGCTCGAGAGTGGGCCCACCGGTGCACCGTTGATCAGGTAAGTACGATCGGGAGCCAGAACCAGGCTATTCAATCGACGCGATTGGGGAATTCTCGCGAGACTGCGAAAACTAAATTGAAATCGGCTTGTATAAACGTGGCCGAATGAGAGGCTCAAGGTGAGCCAAAGCCGAGCCCGAAGGGTATATATACTTGCGGTTATGCGGTACGTCGATGATCGATACAAACCCGGAATCGAATTAAACTTAGGTTGAGGTATTTAAACGTAGGATGTTATTAAGCTACGTAGATCGAATTATGTTTTTTAGAATATATATGCATGTTGTTCCAGAATCTTTGATGTCGAATTTCGTTTGAAATCACGCGATACTTTTATTAGCAGACTATGGATCTGTTTATGCATTCGGGAGATTTCTTAATTTGTAAAATACACCGCATATTTCTCGAGACGTCAAGGTAATCGGAGTTTTTTTTATTCAAATAGAAATATATATTTTCGAGAGGTCAAGATACATTCAACCACCTTTGATACTATGACCTTCGTGTCACCTTCAGTATAAAAATTCATAAAACGGCGAAACAATAAAAACATGCGAAAAATTGGAAAATCCTTTAAAGTCTCCCAATTTCATATATACATATATATATGTATAAATGTCTATATAGTTCTTACACTGTCTACTTAATGCAGAAAATTTTGAATCCGCGTAAACTTCACAGTTCAACCATAAGCTTAATTTTTCCCGGGAAGAACGTCGAAAAATTAGTTTTTTTTTCTTTTTTTTTAACAATGACGTACCACAGATAAAAATATGAGAAAATTCATGAACAATAATTATAACCATATACTGGTATTGTAGAAATATAAAAATTATCACTCCAAAACATTCATGTGTAATCTGTATTTTTTCGATACAAGCAAGTTTTTCGATTTAAAAATCTGAAACGAATTGCAGAGTATGTTTTTGGGATTTTTACATATCTTACATTTTTTCTAGAATTTTTAAACATCATTAACTAAGGAAAATAGGCCAATAATCTAAATATATTTTATAACTATCCCTCCCTTCGAGATGCAGGGTTGGAAATTCACACAGTATGTTTTCCATAATCCACCGTCAAATGGTGTATTGGTCAGAAAATTCGATTCAAGGCCATTTTTTACTATCTTATCGGGCTATATCCCTCGAGAACAAATGTCCGCAATCCTTTTCCTCAAATACTCCAATTCTGAGGAACGCTACGCGCATGATCGTCGATAACGCCCTTACTGTTACCAAGAATTCAACGAAAAACTTTCTGGTTTTTCTTACGCGAGTCTTAACCAATCCGGTCCATGGAGAACTCATCTTGATCGGACTTAGCTTACCCTGCAACAGAAAAAAAATGCAAATTGTAAAAGAATCAAATTAGGACATTCGTCGAAATGGATATAAATAAAAACGAACAAGGGTAGGAGTTAGCTATTGCTTCAAACTATAGCTCGTTTCCGACACGGTGGCAAGGTGGGAACGGCTTAAGCGCAACCGAAACATGCTCGCCACGTCGCAGTTACGTTATAACGCGGTCACTCGCACGGAATGCATAAGTGCTTGCAAATTTTTATGCAATTACAGAGAAAATTTCTTTAGCGCATCCTCCAGGGAGTTAGTCTCGCACGCGTAATATCACCGATTAACGTCACCGCAACCTCATTACTCTTTTTCCGTCTACCGAACCCGTTCGAACAAGCATACATATCGACAAACTGTTGGTTGATTTGCTAAGAGTCTTTGTTTGATAGGGTATAATAACATTGCATCCTCGAAACCTTCTTTTTCTTCAACAGTTATGTGGTTTACTATACTATCTATTTCTGGAAAAAATGAGTCTCGGTCTTGAGAGAAACTGGCAAACGTTGTCACCTTTTGAGATATGGAATTTAAAAAAATAAAATTTGTACGTAACAATTGCAAAATTTCGAGGTTGGTCGAAAAATATCCCATCGTGCATATTCATGCATTAAAAAGGTGGGTCACTTTACATACCACCCTGTCTCAAAGAGTCAAGGAGTAAATGACTAGTGAACAAATGGAAAATGACGTGAACTTAGCAACTTTTTTTGACGCAATTTAATTTAATGTCCGTGCAATAGCTTCTTTATCTGTCAATAAACTTTTTATAACAATTTCGCTTGTGTTCAATCAATAATAGGCAAATTCGTTTAAAATTAATCTAGAACGTCGACAGCGCGACGTTCGTCGCAAACTGTCTTCCTTGGCAGAACTACCGGAAAATGACTTATAACATTGCCATTTATAAATCTCCTATGATAAAAAATATTACGAGATGCTCTCCGATAAAAGCCGTTCTCTGCGCAAAAGCATTTCTTGAATAATTCCCTATTTCCAGAGAAACGTCTGCTAATTCGGAAAATCAATCTTTCTCTGGCCTCCTCACCGAGTATAACTAAAAGCTCCGTAATTAATCAGACGTTTTTTGCTTTGCAATAGCAAAAACACTCGGGGTACTGTTGTAGGCTGCCCGGAGTTAGTTTAAAAGCCGCTTTGAAGCTGCGAAAACTTTCAACGAAGCCAGCAAACGCGGCGCGGGCCAGTATTACATGCGCTAGTGCTTAGCATCGGACAGGAACGTGTCCAGCAAATGGGAGAAAATCACCTGCCACTAATATCCCGAGCAGAATTGCCAATTATTTATACGGTCGCGGTTGCGTGGTGCCTGCTGACCAAGCCGAAGACAGGACAGCCAACTAATTGGCAATTTCGGGTGTGGAAACCAGCAAGAAACTAAGATCGCGTCTAAATTCGGGACCCGATTATTCGTTGTTACCCTCGCTGCCAGGATGCTAGACTCGTCATACTGGCGGACACGATTGAAAAACACCCTTAGCCCTCGTTATCGCGTATATACAAGGTGACACATTTTAGTCGTCAAATGTAATTATCTGCTCAAATTGTTGTCGCCCACGCCTCGTGCTGGATGTTTCTTTCCAAAATGTGGAAAAAAGTGGGAGAAATGCTGTGTTCTAGGAGGAATGACGTGGAAGAGGAAAGGTTTAAGGGGTGTTTGATTCTAGTGACTCAGAAGTTTTAGATGACATGTCTATGGCTTGATAATCGCAATGCGTTTACGTGGTTATCACGGTATACAACAAAATACTTGCAAGCGGGAGCTTGAAAGGCATACGAAGATCATCTATAACTTCTTAAATTACCATACATTTAAAGAAAAATCATTGATTTAACGGTTTTACGAACCTGTCGAAATGACGAGTTTTGATATATTTAATCAGCGATTATTGGTATTGTAAAGATACATCCATGAAGAATTATTCAACACATTTATTTCTTGAGGTGTTTACTATCTTTAAGAAAATTTCTAGAAATTTGTATAAATGATTTCTTGTTATTTTTATACAGTAGTTTAAAATAGATACTTTTAGTGCTTCGTAGGACCAGTGTGACGAGTACTCGAGCGGTGATTCTGACCCACTACTAAAAATTGCTATTCCATTATGGCGGCTCTACCACCTAAACTCATCAACAAACGGATATATGGGCAATTCGACACCTACCCCCGATAGTACCTAATCCGGCATCGTTTCCTCCCATTACCTTATGCATTTTAGCCGCCGCCAAACTGGTGACCTCGACAAGGAACACAACACGCAGCGCGACAACTGGTGGAGACAACAGCGACAACTACAACCAGGAGCCAACAGCAACAACCTAGAGGGATCAACACCAAGGGGGCGGATGTCTTTCGCTAGTTGCCGAGAATTACGTAATCCCTCGTAAGTCCTCTCCTTGTGTGGCCCATCGTCGATCTATCGTGAACGTCAGACATCCAGAAGACAAGAAACCCCGGACACACGATACATATTTATGACGCACGTTACTGCCGCTCGACTTAATTCTTGAGATATTTGTAAAAAAAAACTGTTAGGTCGAGAGTTAGATTAGGGTAAGATTTATTGAGAGGGCTGCAGGGAGAGGATAGAGTCTCTTTGTCGCCACGAAGGACAAATTCGGTTATTGAGGAAAGGCTTGGTTTCCTGTAGTCATTCGAATAGTTTCTTTGCGAACATCTAGCAAACTAAAGCCGAATAGCGATGAGAGGTATGGAAAAAAGTTGTTCAGAATGATGATCCTGACAACATATTTTCAGGTCATCGAAATTGGAGAGGACGCCTCTGGCGAAAATAATTCATTTCTCAAATAATAATATTGAATTGATCTTTTTCTTCTGTATTACCTCAATCATCTGCTGTGGTATATTTTTATAGTATTTTTTTAGATAATTTTCACACAAATCTCTCCAACATGCGTGATCGCTTTTTGTGTGTAAAAAGTATAAGAATATTAGACAGAAATTGCAAACCCAGAAATCGCGAACAGTCAGTAGTTTAACCCTTTACACTTCAAACAACTTTCATTCCTAGCTCAAGACACCTTTCTGTCCTAGAATAATTCCATTGCACGCGTGCGGCAACATTTCAATTGTTAATAACTTCTTAATTATAAACGTTTGTAATGTAAAAATTGTTTTCAATAATAGCCTGACAATTTTCAGTGTCGCCTCAAAGGTGCCACTAGAGTGCCGAAGGTTAAAGCAAGAAATCGGAAATAGTCAGAGACGATTGAAACCCAAGAAATCGTGAACAGCCAAAGACGTTGAAACCAAGAAATCCTGAACATTCAAGTAACACAAATTATCCGATCTTACGAACATCTAAGACATAGAATAACGCAGAAATCGCAAGCAATGTAACTAGTGTGATAAATTATACACAGTGTTCAGCGTTAAAGCCTATAGAAAATCCAGAATGTCGACAAGACTTATTTATCTCATTATCTTCCAGCTGATACCAATTAGCTTACCGATTTCATTACTCCTATAAACACATCATACAATACGAACCCCGTCGTAGCAGGCAATTCCTCCGAAAAGCCATTTCTTACCTTAGAATATTAAGTACTTTATTTCTTTACAATAACTTATTGTTTTCGCTCGTTTTGTATGACAAGTCGCTTTTCCGGGTTTATTAACTGCTACGGTTGCTACGATTCGTACCTTCGAGCGACCTTAAATCTGGACGGTCATCTTACCCTTTTCTCGCAATGTTAAAACCGAATCAGCTAAGGTGACCGTTTCCCTCGCTAACCCCGAAAAATGTAAAATCTTGCAATCAAGTCACTAGTTACTAGTTACATCATCTAGTTACTTGCAATCAAAAAGTAACACTCGAAAACACTTCAATCGAAGTGTCACATTGAATTCACATCTCTCGAAGAGAACTCTTCACAAACATTTCTCGACAAGAAAACCTCGCCATTAAAAACATACAGTGGCTCACACAAGTATTGGGACACCCTTTACATGTAAACAACTTTTTTAAGATTAGGCCAGACTCATTATCCGAATCATGCCGAATCATTATCCGCGCCAGAACGCGATACGACCGAACACATAGGATTATTCCGTGTAGTTATTACGCGAGCCAGGTGCTCAGCATCATTCCATGCACGCTGAGACAAAGGTACCACTAAGGTAATACCTTCGTACGCAAGCGCTATGGTTTCGTTGCATTCCAGCAGAAATGCCTTTTTCAGTAATTTGCGTGATATCTTAAAACTTTGTTCACCAGTGTATCTTATCAACCCCTCGGTTTACCAGAGGAAAAGTGTACGTGAAATGGCCTGTTATCGGTGCGTTGTCCTTTACGCAGGATATTTCAAGCGAACGGTGCGATTCGAGGTTTCACAGCTCCGCGCCACTTCGAGATACGGAGGCCGAGGTAAACGGCGAAGGTTACTCCGCCTTTATCGGATCAGGGATAAGGAAGTGTACAAAAGTTTTCGGTGTCTATTTAACTTTTTTCTTTAGTCCGCCCACGATTGTGTCGGATCCTCCCCCCGTATCCGTTTGCGATACCCTTGTCGTGGAAAAATAGACGAAAACCTTTTCCTTGCCGATTTTCCTTGGGGACAGCTGACACGTCGGACAACGTCTCGGTTGGCTTAACCGTCACCGTGTTTGGTCAGCTGGCTGCGAGAGTTAAACTCGGCTCCGAACATGGATTCAATTCTACAATCTCGTACAATAACAAGAACGCATAGGTATCTGCAACGTTTTCATGTTGCTAGTTTCTAACACCTTTCTATCGAGAAGACTAAGCAATGTGTCTTTCTCGTTTAATGCTAAATCTAACGAGCATTAAATTTGTCTTTTGCATGTTGTACAATATAAGTGACAAGATTTGATTTATTTAGATTTCGTGCGATGTTTATTAGAATATGCGGTCGAACGAAGAAATCTGTTGGATCGATTTTTGTAAAGTCAATTCCACAACGTCAATAATTGTACAATAAAAACTCTGCAAATGGTACCTGTCACCGGTTGTAATAGGTTTACCGCTGATATGGTAAAATGTAAAATATAATAAAACACAATAGTAAAATAGTAAAGTGCTTCTCGATAATAGTAATTAGAAATCCTGAGTTATAACTTATAAGTAAATTCTTTCGTTTTTGCAGCCTATCTACGGGTTACGCTTCAATTCGACCAATTCTGTTGTATGTTGAGAAAATTGTTGACAAAGCAAGTACAACTTTTTGGTTACTTAATGCATCTAAATCGAGAACCATCTACTGTAACACAATCGAAAAGCAACGAAACCGTATACAGCATGTTATCTATTCCTTTGAAATCGAATGTTTGAAAAATGCATCGGAATAATATAGAATCGTAGAGAAATGAAATATTTTGCAGTATTTAGAGCATGAAGCGAGTACGATGCTTTCACTTGAGAAGACTATGAGAGATAATATCGGAAGTAACAATTCCAGCGTGGATTTTTAAACCAAATATAGATCTCTTATTTCAGTTGTAATAAACAGGAGTTCAACAGAAATCGATCTCCATTCTTAATGTTTTTAATAAATTTAAATAAATAATAAAGCGGTATTTATAAAGGCTATGGCCGGGTTTGTAGGTGATTTTCGCCCCCGACGGTATTTTGATCGAGCTTGGAATATGTGATAGCCTACCCAAAAAGACCCCCGTATGCCAAGTTTCAGCCCCATATCTCATCTGTAAGGGTAGTTATTGAGAAAAATAAAAAAACGATTTCTTGGCCTATTTTCCCTATTTATTAACTAACTAATTAATTAAAAATTCTAAAAAAATTCTGACACATTCCGGATACTATGCCACATGTTAGGTATTATTTACAGATTTTTCCGTTGCAAACTCTGGTTGTAAACAACGAAAAACATGAAAAAAATGCCGATTTCATATAGTAATATTACGATGAGCAGCACGAATTTAATTTAGCAATGAGATATAATTGTAAACATTATGCTCAATTTTTTTCAAATTCCTGGGGGGGGGGGGTACGCGTGGTCAAAAAAAATAAAAACCACTTTTTTCGACGTTTTTTTTAAGTTATACTCATTTTTTCTGAATATAAAAAATATAGTATGTAATACTAAGTAATATTGAACGTTCCTGCGTTAAAAAAAAATGTTCCAGATTTTTTAAATTGCGTACTGTAAAAATTAAAATTATATTATATACGATATATTCCAATATTTTGAGACTGATTTCAACAACACTGGTTGGCTCAGCTGCTATGGTCCCTGACTGTGGAACCTTTGGACAAGGTTCGAATCCCAGTCAGGGCAATTTCTTTTTTTTCGTTAATTACATGTTTTTTTGCTTACTAGCCATGTAATAGTTAATGAATCATTGTAAAAACAATTTTCAACTATGTTTCAACTATTTTAACATTATTTAAAAAAAATAGTTTAACCTTTAAATAATTTAACTTTTTGTCAAACTTATTATTAAAAAACACGCAATCCTAAAATATGACGTTACTGTAGAGAGAAGTTTGTTGTCAAGCTGACGATGTGAAAGCTGATATTTTTTCCCTAATATACCATGTATGGCCTCAACGACCTATCGAACTTTGGTAACAATACGCGAAGAATTAGATTCCTCAGTCACTTTAATGACCAAAGCCTCGGCCCAATCACTTAAAGTGTGCACTTGGGGAAAGATCGAATTTCTGCGTCCAGAAAATCTATTGTAAAACATGCTACGTAGGGTTATGCTATAGGCCGTAAATGGCAAGAGACAGAAAGTATTCCAAAACTATTTTTTTAAAATAATGTTATAATAGTTGAAACGTAGATAAAAAATGTTTTTACAATGATTCAGTAACAATCACATGGCTAGTAAGCAAAAAAACATGTAATTAACGAAAAAAAAGAAATTGCCCTGACTGGCATTCAAAACCTTGTCCAAAAGTTCCACAGTCAGGGACCATAGCAGCTGAGCCAACTGGTGTTGTTGAAATCAGTTTCGAAACATTGGAATATATCGTATATAATATTATTTTAATTTTTTACAGTACGCAATTTAAAAAATCTGGAACATTTTTTTTTAACGCAGGATAGTTAAATATTACATACTATATTTTTTATATTCAGAAAAAATGAGTATAACTTAAAAAAAACGCCGAAAAAAGTGGTTTTTATTTTTTGACCACGCGTACCCCCCCCCCCAGGAATTTAAAAAAAATTGAGCATAATGTTTACAATTATATCTCATTGCTAAATTAAATTCGTGCTGCTTATCGTAATATTACTATATGAAATCGGCATTGTTTTATGTTTATCGTTGTTTACAACCAGAGTTTGCAACGGAAAAATCTGTAAATAATTCCTAACATGTGGCATAGTATCCGGAATGTGTCAGAATTTTTTTAGAATTTTTAATTAATTAGTTAGTTAATAAATAGGGAAAATAGGCCAAGAAATCGTTTTTTTATTTTTCTCAATAACTACCCTTACAGGTGAGATATGGGGCTGAAACTTGGCATACGGTGGTCTTTTTGGGTAGGCTATCACATATTCCAAGCTCGATCAAAATACCGTCGGGGGCGAAAATCACCTTTAAACCCGGCCATAGCCTTTACTATTTAGCAATGCACCTGCTCACTTTTAATAGATTTCAAGATAGAAAAGCTAAAATTTGAGTGTAGAATCATAAACAAGCCACAGCAGCATGTAACAAGCTAAATTAAGCAACAATAAGGTTATTCATCCTGAGAGTATTTTGGGTGTGCTCCGACAATAATATTTACAGGGTGAATGATGCCAAAGATAGTTCACGATAGTATAAAAAAAATGTACAATTAGACACAGAAGATTACTTATCTTTTTCTCCCTACGAAGAGTATCTGATATATGCAGAATTCTGTTATTCTCAATTTTAACGAAGTCAGGTCTGAGCTCTGTATTAAAAAGTTGATCCAGTGCACTTTCTGACTACGGTGGGTTAAAGAGATAACGAGTTCTTCTTTACTTAGTACAATATGGCATGAGCAGGTCCCATCAGCTTCCGGTTAAATTAGAATACACAGGAGTTATACTAAAAGAAACTACGGTTAATTTTTTGGTCTACATTAATGATCGGTAACTCTCAAAGACTGTTATAGCACCTTCAAGGGATCCTGGTCGAGCAGAATCGGTGAGAAACCAATTTCACAAAACTCCCTTGTAGTATCAAAGAAATGTGTGTTGTATCTTTTTCTGGTATTGGTGTATACTTTGCACATGCGACAAGATACAGACGCGTTTTCTCCTTACATATTAGGTAAATCGGAAAGTTCCGTCCGTTTTTTTACAAAAAGTATAGCTTTATTCATGAAAGAAAATGAAAAAGTACGTTAATCAAAATATTGTCCATCGTTAGTGATGACTTTTTCCCAATCTTTCGGGCAGCAAGCGAATTCCGCGTCGAAAGAATGATTCATCTTTGGAGGTTACTCAGGCGGAGATCCATTTTTCGAGATCTTCGTACGAATTAAATTGTTCTTCAGCAAGTGCGTGTGCCATCGACCGAAACAAGTGGTAGTCAGATGGGGCACAGTCTGGTGAATAAGCCGCATGTGGTAGCACTTCCCAGCAAAGTGCTTCTATCGTTTCCTTGACAATTTTTGAGACGTGAGGCCGAGCATTGTCATGCAGCAAAATCACCTTACACTGTCTCGTTTCATATTGTGGTCGTTTTTCGTGCAATGCTCGACTCAAACGGATAATTTGTTGTCGGTAGAGATCTCCTGTGACTGTTTGACCAGTTTTTAACAGTTCATAAAATACCACACCGTCCTGATCCCACCAAATGCAGAGTAAAGCCTTTTTTCCGTGGATATTCCGCTTTGGCGTCGATGTTGAGGGTTGGCCAGGATCACAAATGGTTTTTCGACGTTTAGGATTGTCAAAATAAATCCATTTTTCATCCCCAGTGATGAGACGATGGAGAAACCCTTTCTTTGTTGCCTAGCAAGTAAAATTTCGCAGATGGTTTTGCGCCTTTCAATGTCTCTTGGCTTGAGTTCATATGGGACCCACTTTCCTTCCTTGTAGACCTTTCCTAAGGCTTTTAAACGGTCGGAAATGACAGATTGAGTACAATTTAACGCTTCTGCAATTTGTTTTTGCGTTTGACATGGATCTTCATCCACCAATGTCTGCAATTCTTCGTCTTCGAATACTCGTGGCCGTCCAGAACGCTCTTTGTCCTCCAAAGAAAAATCACCATTTTTAAAACGTCGAAACCACTCTCTACATGTTTTATCGGAAACAGCATTATCGCCATAAACGTCTACAATCATTCGATGAGCTTCAGCTGCCGTTTTCTTCCAATTGAAACAAAAGACTAACACTTCGCGCAAATGACGCTTATTCGGCTCAAATTCCGACATCTTCAATGTAGAAAAAAACGAAGTTATTGATGCAAGCGTAAATTGTTGTGTACTGAGTTTTATTAACAGATGTTCAAACTAAAAAGTTAGCCTTACTTTAGAGGTTATAGTTACCCACTGTTCGAGCTACGGCTACTCGACGCTAGATGGACAGAACTTTCCGATTGACCTAATACAAAATTTCTTTCGGCTTGGTCGACTGGTCTGCGACGAGACGATTTACATTGTAATTTTCCAACAACGAATTGAAACATTAGCTATACACTGATTCATTTTACTTTAAAGTACCTCCTTTTTCAGCGTAAATGGCTTCTTTAGCGGAGATGTTGCGAGTGGCTTTTTCTTAATTACGTACACATGTAACGAGTACAATGATGCAATAACGATGTTCGTAATTTATATAAAATAAACATTTGTAAGTCAACTGTAACAGACCGAAATTAAATTTAAATGAGTTTCCATTTCAATTATTTTAATAAATCAGAAACAGTGTTGTTTCGTCCCTGAACGAAACTTTTTTAAGCTTTGTCTATCTCAGTACTCAGAAATACCAATAATAAAAACCTTTCGCGCAAAGCAACGGCAACGTAAATTACCAAGTTAAACGTAAACACAATAAAACGATAAAACACTCGTAGCCTTGCTACCTCGGAACCTTGCGGCCAACGATCGTTTGTCCGTTCCAGTGACCTACGATTCTGCAAAACCGATAACTGTGATTGGTGTTTTCCCTGCTCGCGAAAAGTGTATAAAAATGTAAACCTTTGCAGGCGAAATCAGTAAGGGCGAAACGCTGCTCGAGCGAACGTCAACCCACGTAGTTCAGTCGTTCGAATCAACTTTAACATCAGCGCAGACAACACCGATAAAGCTAATCGTTGTATGTGCATACCATTAAATTTACAAATTCATTTATATTCGTTATCAAGCAATTCGCGGCAATTATGTTCACGGTCTTGACGCAACAAGTGTAAAACTATTATCGAATTCTTCTGATCTTTTCATAGCTTTAAATTTCACTTGTCTATTATAGTCACCGATCGTTGGGTCCACTTTCCACAAATAGAGGTAACACAACGACAGTCAGAGATTAATTCCAACAATATTAATAAATCCTTTACTCGAAATACTGATCTCATACTCGAAGAAGTTCGAAGATACTCATTTGTCTGACAATTTGTGGATACCACGCCAACAAAACTATTTCTCTTTCTCGTACATTTTCGTAAGATGTAAAGCGCTGCTCATCAAGTGCGTGTCCTGTCGATGCAAATAAGTAATAATCGGATGTAGTCAAGCCCGAATCAAGTCATGTATCCCGAAGTTAGAATAAATTTAAAGACGGCCGAAATCGCCACTTGTAAAAATTCCTAAAAAATGGCGGAGTTCCGTCGCCCTCTTCGTAAACATACCAACATCTGGTTTGAATCACTGTTCGCGTCTTAACACAGTCACAAATAAAATCCGCAATCTGTGATCGAACGTATTCATCTTACAACCGAATGTACAGAGCTCAATAAGAAAATCAACGTTGACGTAAACGAAGTAAGTTCAATAATCTGTAGAGATTTGAATCCTAGTCACGTTTGTAACGAAATCGTGAGAACCGTTTCGCCAAACGTTGGACCTACGGATTGCAGCAACTGTAGCATCGAAGAAGAAAATGGTCGACGGTCGCCATCAATGATAACTAACTTGCCAAGACAGATATTACGTCCCAGAGGAATCTCCGCAAAGCAGAACTAAGTACAAAACCATCCCCGAGACTAAACACATTCGCAGCTGCAAAGAAATTCCCCCGTCGGTACAAAGAACTCTGCACTGAAATAACGAGGAGTTAACGCTGTTTCTTCTTTCTCCCCCAGTCGTGTGAAATGTTCTCGATGGCGACCCGTGTGCTCGCACGTTTCTTGTCGCATTCAATTTGGGCAACGCCGTATTGTCCTCGTATGTTGCAATTTCAAGTTCGTTGTAACCGCTGAGATCATTCGGATGTCGCGCGTAGGTATTTACTATCTGTTCTTCCATTCGTCCTCCTTTTTTTCGCTACAGTCTTCTTTCAGAGAATGATCAAACCTCGGAGCTCCGTAGTACAATGATCGTGTAGGTAGTACATTATTTCAAGTTTGCCGAATATAGGGAAGGGTGGCTCGTAGAAGAGAAAAACAGACTGTGGATCGCTACAAGTGACGTAATTTTTTTATTTTTCATTCCTTTTTAACAAAACTTTTAATAACCGTTGGACTACAAAGACATAGGTTGTGGTATTATGAACAACAATGTACACTCGATGCTCTCTGCTAAGACAACGAAGTCGAAAAATATTCGACCGTTCACGTTTTACCTGACGACACCCGTCGCCGAACCTATGTCACCACCGGCGGGAAAACTCGCGCTTCCACTACCCTTAACGTTCCAGACCAAGGACAAAAATCAAGCACCACCATTGGCCAATACTTGGTCACCGAAAGTAGTATATAAGTAGCCAATGTATCCATACAAATCACATTCGATCAAACAGGTCATGCTGAAACTTGTAAAGTACAGAAACGCAGAATAAACTTCTATCCAAAACCTACAAGTTGATTGTCTCTCATGTGTTAAACTCGTTCAGTCCCACACCAGTGGGTGCTCCTTCGAAGTCAGTCGGCACCAAGTGCAATATTCAAAACATTTCGGTCACTACAGTGAACGCTTCTTAACACTCTCCGAAAACAAACTGACCCAACGACGCTGAAGCGAAAAACGGACATCGATCATACGTTTGCTCGTGGCCGATCAGCAACAGCAACATGTCGAACAGTATTAAAAACTATGCTGTTGTATGAAACTTGTATGATTGTGAACTGAACATTTTCATCAGATGTCGAAATAAGAAAATTACCTCAACGATGCGGTTTGACGGTAACCACATTGATAGCTATCGCCATGTATGGGCAAATTCCGGACTCATGTTTACAGATCTAGTATACATTATACGGACAATTCCCAATGTGGCGACGTATTTCGAGTGTCGCAGAGAAGAGAGGGTGTCCGGTTGCGCCAGCACGGCGGGCCGATTCATGGGCCCGTAATGAAAACGATGCTGAGCCGTCTGGTTTCTTTCTGCGGCACATAGCACTCGAAGAAAATATAAACATTTGCAATATCGAGGAAATGATCCTCGCCACGAAACGCGTTCGAGGGGAGACGGCATACAGAATGTCTCGAACAGTCGTCTAATGAAAACGCTATCCCGCTACGGTGCGGAGTAAATAAAATACATTGAACGACAAGGTGTTATTTCTTTATTCTCCACGTACTTCACTACACCCAACAGTATTATCTCACCGATATCAGGCCCCGGATCGCCATACATTATAGCGCGATCGAACGATCAAAAGGGAACCCTTCTAGTAATGAGGATAAAAATTGCTCATTTTCGGAGGGAACACTGTACCTCGTTCTCTCCCCTTCCTCGCTTTCTCTCTCTCGCCCTTTCTCCCTCCCCCCTTGTATCACTCTTTCACATACCTTAAACACAAGACCAACCTTACCAGATTGAATCGAGCACACCTCGAGCGTGCTTCGAGCCGTAAAAGGGCATCGAAAAAGGAGAGAGTGGAGCAGTCTGGTAAAAGAAGATGGTAGAACAAGATGGGCGACTGTTTCCCCCCTTCAACACTTGAAATCACGATTTCCATCGGGTTTCTGACTCTACGATACCTGACATGCGTGGTCATACCTTCGGCCAACCGTGACCTTCGTGGTCATCATATCATTCGTGTCTATACTTCAAGCCGGATGATCTACTCAGCATAGGCACGCTAGAAATTGTACAGGCTCAATCGCTTGGCACGTCTGTTTTCTTGACAATCGTATAAGAAAATGTGTAAATACGAAAACATTCGCAAGCTCGGTCAGTCAACTGTTTTTCTTCATTTTAAAAACTTGCATTTGTGTGTTTAATTATCTTTAACCTCTTGCGGTAAAACGACGAGTCTAGCTCGTCAATGATTTTTCATGCCACATCGAGTTATGGTACATTCGTCGTGTGACTAACGTTACCGTTGACAGTTAATAATAATTGTTTACCTTTCGAACTACTAGATAGAAGTCACAGCCAAGTTCTGTTAGCCATATTTATGCTTAGCCATTATGCTTAACCATATATTGTTAGCCACATAGTTGTTAGTATGAACATCGGTCAATATATGTTTCTACTAAAGAAAAAAACGTACCAGAAACGGTTAACTTAGCACTAATTTGATGCTTTCTTCACTCTTTGACATTTTATTTAATAGCAAATATGTTTTTTTTCCTAAAGAACGAGTATACTCGACATCAACATCTTTTGATGGCGACTGTGCTCGACATAAACAGTTAACAGATGAAGTGGATCATCTGTTGACATTTGTAGAGAGGATTGCTGCATCAAAGTCATATTATTCGATAGATGCGATCGGTACAATGTCGTAGATATTGAAATAATGAAAATACCACAAAACAGATGTACACAAACATTTAAATAAACGATTAATTCTAATCAAACCGAAGTGGAACTTTGTATGGTCTGGTAGTTTTTGGACCTGCCTGAATTAGGTTCGCCGAGAAGTTATTTTTTCAAATGCAGCCCCTCACGGTGAGCATCATACAGTACGTATCGGGGGATATTTTAATTAAGTTCAGCAACGAAAACGAAACTAAAACAACATTTACAACATAAGCTGCATTATCAGATTCTAGACTTATACCGAGGATCATTATCTCCATAAAACATAAACGAATTCAATATTCGTAATTGTTTTGTACTATCTCCAATTTTTCTTAAATACTTAATCTAAACTCTATAATCCCATCTACAAACTCCACCGATCAGAGTTCCTTCACTATATCCGTTCGACTGCCCGATTTATGAATATTTTATATTCAAGATAACGCGAAGGTCATAGTATTCTAGGTGGTTGGATGCACCTTGACCTCCACAGTCGTATCGCGACGATAAAAATACGTAGTTCCGTTAAAAAAATTCCGACTACCTTGAAATCGCGGAAAGTGTTTAGAACCTTGAGAAAAATATTTATTTTCCAAAATAATGTTTTTTTATAATGTCCCCATCTCGATGATTTTTACAATGTCTTACAACGTCGTTCACAGGTGTACTAAACTGCCCACTTCTCCTGTTTCTCTTTTACGATCTTACACGTTTTCGCACGAAGCGTATTTTGCACGCGATCATCCTCGGACCAGGTGCGACGGATCAAGATCAGCTGGACGTAATACTCTCGAATTTACGGAATACTAAAATCCGGTCGGACGCATTATTCGCGACACGCGATACGTTCTCTGCATCAGCCGCGGCAGCGGACTCTGTAAAACACACACAGGAAGTGCAACGGACTGGCTAAGGTCGGCGAACTATCGATCTGTCGATCTGATATTTCAGTACCGATAACAGGAGACGGAGAGAGGGTGGTGCACGATCTCGTAAAAAATGTTTTATCGTGATCAACGGAGCAGACTCGCGGCCGTGTGTGTATTAGCTCGTATTGCCAGGGAGTTCCGTCGTCGTCACCGCGACGGATCCTCGGTGATTGGCGAACGCGTCCGTCGTCTCTTGAAACGGGAATCCTGGAGACTCCGGTCACAAAATCGATTCCGGAAATCGCTGGCGTACCCGTGCGACCCGATATCATCCGAATAAGCTGCAGGCGCAAATCATAGGTGTCCGGAAGTTTGTCGGTAAATCGTCCGAGTTATCGCACTCCGACGCCAGACTCTCAAGTTACCCACGAAATGTAAACACAGAATGCATTCCGGTGAATTTCGCGCGACTATCTTGGCAAAACGACAGAAACAAGCGTGAGAACCAACGTTGAAGACAACGCTGTCTTCCGCATTATTCCAATAAAATATTATTATGTATACAAACAAATACACATGTTTCTCCGTTAATTTAATTTAGTCACTCGCTATATCCTAAGCCGAAGCAATTCTATTATTTCTATTGTAATAAACCGTCGAAATCTCCACCACATCCAACATCTTGCAAACAAGCATGAGGAAAACGCAGAGCAACTACCTGCGACCATGCCGTTCGACCAAGTCACAGTCAACGCTGATTGGTACGCTATCTTGAACCACATTTTGTACAGATATGTAAATATGAAACCAGAAGTTTTGTATAGAAAATACACGTTTATTGTATGAAAATTGTGTAATAATATTTTATTCCGAGTATTGCCCACCAATAGTTGTACATTTTTTCCATCTGTCTGACAGTTTATGGATGCAACGCCAAAAAAACAATTCCTCTTTTGAAACAAACCAGTCATCGAGTCATTTTCATAAGATGTAAAGCAAGCGCGTGTCCTATCGATGCAAATAAGTAGTGACGGAGGGACAGTAGAACGAGATTTTCCCGCTAGTACCGGAGCTGTCTCTGATTCCCTTAAGGGCCTTCCGCCTTGAGCAGAAATGAGTTAACCCTGTTGTGAGTATCCTTAACGGCCTTCACCGCCTTAACCTGAGTCCTTAAGCTAGTCTTCTGATGTCCCAACATCTAAGACAAGGCCGCTTGATAGCCTTACTGACAAGTCCTCTAGCGGACCCACCACAAAACGCCCCCCCCCCCTCCCAATTTTATAAATAATAAGGCATTAACGTCCAAACGTGCAATTTGGAATATAAATGTTATAAAATGGTTTGGGAATAAACTAACAGAATTAGATCCCGTGTATTCTGAAGTAATTCGAAGTGAAATTAAGTCTTGTCTTTTGATTAAAAACTAAGTGAAAACCTTGAAATTTAGGGTAATGAACAGTATATCTTCATTTACTACAGAATTATCAAATCAACACGATTAACAAAAGACTAAGGAAAATGAATCTATGAATAGACAGACATGAAAGAACACGAACATTATTACATTTTTATAACAATGTTATGTATCAATGGCTAATGGCCACTTTTACATTAAAGCCAATCGAACGTTTTCGAAGTGAAGCTTTACGCAAATCAATGGTCTCTACAATTATTATTACACTTTACAAATTTATTCCACTATAAATCAGTTTGAGGTACCATGCAGATCATTCATCTGAGATCATAATTTAGACGTACAGTTTTATTTTTAAATACAGTTTATGTCAACGTTAATGGATACTAAGACAAAGATTAATGCAAAGATTCTTAAATATTGTAACGGAAAAGTTACTTACACTTTCGATTGCCAACATGAAAATTAATTGTGTCCCATTAATCTTGTCCCTTTATCACATTCACGTTTTTTACCTTCACTTATTGGTGGTTGCTTTATAGGTTGCTTACATAAGACCGAGAGTATGGATCGCTACGGGTTTCTTAATGAATTTTTCAACTACAGCAATTTCAATCGAATATCGAGTAATAGAATCTAATAACTTCTTTCGGAATTGATTAATTGATTGTAGCTTTGTTTTAAATTTCAATTTATCGGAATCCTAAGATAATTGTAACATGCAGCGAATACATAGAAAATGATGGGGATTGTTTTAAAGATTTCTATTGTATTTTGATTGCTTGTAAACGAACAACAAATTCATTGAATTAATTTCTACAGCTAATAACAAAGGAATTGTTGGACCTCGTTAGACTTCTTCTTCTGAAAACACAATCATTGAAGAATCAATAAATGGGCTTTCAAAATCTAAAATATGAATTTGAAAAATCGCACAGGGACAGAAGAACTAAAAAGAATTATAGATAAAAAATATCAATGAAGAAAGTGCTATGAAATGTAGCGGATTCAAACCATTGCGTTTATATTAGAACTGCCTGTTTTCCACAACACGCAGTAAACTATAGAACGTCTTAACGTAAAAGTGAATTTAACGGTAATTGTGATTCAATACGTGAAAATTTTTCGTCACCCTATACACGATTTCATAACCACATGCGTCCTGATCACCCGAAATGTTTACAACAGTTAACTCGAAGGTGTATTAGTAAGTGTATTACTAGTATTGAAATTGCCGGGACCCAGTGTACTTACGGGTACAAAACGACACTTCAGAACAAAAATTGAATTTTGAATTTTAATCAGGAACACGCTCCGGTGACCTTTACTGAGTTTCTCGTCCCATATTAAAGCCGGACTCGCGTATTTTTAAAAAACAGGACAATAAAATAATTACGCATCCAAATTTATGTTGTAGAAGATAAATTTTAGAGGGATTACCGAATGCATTTTTAATTTGTTGCGGCATATAATCTGATCGAGTCCAGTTGTATTTCATTTTTTAATGTCGAGCTGTGCGTGTTACAGGCGCCAAGGATCACTCTGCAAAAGGTGGACAATCGTAAAATGGCTTCCAGTTATGTCAGTGCATATTTTTGTACGTTAACTATCGAAAGTAGGTCTCTCTGAAAATAAATAATTACTTTGATATAGTAGGATGCGAGTTACACCGAAGTTAACAGAGACTAACTGTAGGTTATCTGGTTGTTTACCTTCCCCTCACCTAATTCAGTTCTCTGGCCAAAGGGCTATTCATGCTAGGGTTAAATTGGTGTAAACACTCGACTGAAGTGAACTAAGCCGTTCTCCCTAGTCTCGACGCTAGAATGCGTCGCGTGATTTCTTACACTTTCTTTCATGCCTAGCTATGCAAGACCTGTTTCGATAATAAAGAAATTACTTTAATAACATTTCAATATTTATAAGCAAAAAATCTGGTTTCCCTCTGACCAATATAACCTGGTGAATTGCATAATTGTGAGACCACTGTACACGAGACACGTATTAATACATTTTTATATGTACTGTTCTTGATTGGAATCATTGAACGGTTTACAGAAGGAAACGAGTAAAGATTGTGTAAATACAGTAGTCACTGGTGCTTCTGCGAATTTTTAAAATAAAATTGTTAAAAATAGCCTGCACATAATATAGGGTGACCTGTCGAGTGCATAAACAGCTAACCCTCGAACAGCGGACTATTCTTATATCTACATAATTAAAAATATTTAGAACCGTTTATTGCTTTATTTATAAATCTATTTTTAAAACGTATATTTAACGATATTTCCTGTAAACATATTTAGAATAAATCTCCACCATTTTCAATTTAAATTTAAAATAAAAGTTACAATTGACCAATCAATTCCGAAAGAAGTTATTAGATTATATTACTCAAGATGATTTTATGATATTTGATTATATTTTGATTATACATTCTGTAAACAACTGATCGTACAACGATCGAACCATGTCAAAATAGAAATGATGTATTACGTGCCTCATGATAGCGATACCTATTTCAAATAAATATAATTCTTTTTGTTTGATACAAATGTTGTACGTTCACTGGGCAGATCGTTCTAAAAACGCGAAATAAATTTGTACACTCTATTCCAGCGCGTTTAAATTTGCATCGTAAAGTAAGAGGTAACCTTCTTCGTGACAATTCAGCCCCGGTTGCAGATTTCTCTACAGAGCATTCGCTCAAAAGTACATACAAGCGTGGTCGGAGGAACAGTTCGACATTTGCCGGGAATTCGATATTAAAAATATCGATTCGTCGACGGTCCATTTCAAGAACAAGACCCAGCGCGAGAACCTATTCGAGAAGCCCGTCAGCCGCAAACTACGTGACGCGGCGTTCGCTACAAATATCTCGATTTTTGCAACCGCTTCCAAATTCTTAACAGGGCCGAACTAGCCGAACAATATGTACGAATCGTATTGATCGCGTAATAGGTTGCTCGGAACACCGGTCGCACAAATGCCCGACGAAGTCTCGCCGCAGGACGTACAGATTGCAGTAGCGCACTTCAATTTGCAAAATTCGTTACGCTTAAATTTACACGACGCATTTCCAGTCTTGTACCTACCACTTGATACCGCGAGATCACCAGAATCTTATCTCAGTTGGCAAAGAAAGAAAATAAAACCACTAGCGGAAAGGAGACACGCTTCAGAAAGGTACCACAAGCGTGGAAGGTGTTACATCCTATCACACTACTTGAGTTCTAATGTGGTTTGTTATTAATCATATGATTATTATTATCATTATTATTGTTGTTGAGAGTATAAATAAGTCTCCGCTGTTCGAAATTAGATAGACGTTGGTCGCTTCTGTGAATGAAATAAATGAAACTGATCCGAAGCGCGCAAAATTCCCTCGGCAGTCAACGCGTTAAATTCCACAAATTCTTACACCTTTCAACGCGTGTTGTTTTTTTCTACGTCGATCGATTTCGATAAAACTTTCGGCATGCGTATAAATAATACAGATCTGCAAAATGCATATTGAAAACTTTCATTATGAGTTGAAATAAAACTGTTTTAAAAAATGTCTTTTTTGCGTTTTTCATGCAGTTTCTATTGGGGGTACAAATAAGTCTCCGCCGTTTGAAATCCGCTAATGCAATCAATGAGTTATAGCGGTTAGTGTCAGATGTAAAACATCATATCCTAAGGTTGCACATCCGTCAACAACGTAACCTTGAAATATTACCGATTGTATACCAGCGTCGTATATTTTTTTCGTGCGAAAATGTCGAGTTTTGAGCCGAATAAACGTCATTTGCGGGAAGATCTGATTTACTTCCTTAACGAAGAAAAAATCTGAAGCTGAGGCGCATCGATTGCTTGTAGAAGCGTATGGTAAGGCTGCATCAAGTGAGAAAAGTTGTCCTAAGTGGTTTCAAAAGTTTAAGAACGGTGAATTTGATGTTGAAGACAAAGGACGCAGTGGAAGGCCGAAAGTGTACGAAGACGCGGAATTGGAAGCATCATTGAATGAAGATTCATGCGAAACGCAAGAAGAATTTCTATTCGCATTATCGGAAACTCAACAAGCGATTTCAAATCGTTTAAAATCATTGGGAATGATTCAAAAGCAAGGAAATTGGGTTTCATTTGAACTGACGTCGAGAAACATTGAAAGCCGATTGTCCACATGTGAAATGCTGCTTTCCAGGCATCGGTTAAAACCTACTTGGAAACACTTAACCCTCTGTCGGACCGTGTAACTATCAAGTCACATGTTAATATATCGACATTTTATCAAATGATTTTAGTTTTTTATAAAATAACGTCTAGGTCTAAATTATATAATATCTCTGAGGTAACAAATAACAATATTGATATCGGTTGGCAGCACTTTCAACCTGAAATATCAAAATAAATGTCTTACAAGTTGTGAACCATCTTGTGCAATTTATATTATTTGTGCTTCTATCTATTCTATTATATTATATCTATTAAACAAAACAAAGCGTACATAATAGATTTGGGAATAACAACTTATATGTTTGCAATTGCAATAATCATTTTGTTACTATTTCTATACGATACGGTTTTGTAACTTTCAGGTTACAGTAGCTATTATGATAGACTTTGGTATATTTAGGATAGTGCTTGTGTTTTCTTCTATTTTCGGAGTTATACATATATCATATACCCAAAATATGTGTACATAATCACATAAAAGTAGTAGAGGAATTAGAATTAGATGCATTAGCGATAATATATCCGAAGATTCTTTATTAAATTCTGAGTCCGATGAAGATCATCCAGTAGTAGTTATCCGACGGCGCATAAATATTATTGACAGTGACGATGAATTTAGTACCGGATCATCATCGGATACGAAAAATTCAGGACCACAAAAAATAGTTTAGCAATCAGTATCCCAGACGAATAATAGTTGTCATCGTCCTCGGAAAGGAGATTGCCCTGAAGACTCCGAAGGACCTTGCTCTCCTGTGACCCATTTACGAAAACTATTTGACAGTGAAATTATAAGCGATATAGTTGACTACACCAATACATGTGCACTGCAGTGTGATCCAAGAAAGGGGTTTCAAAATAAAATAATATATTCCAAATGTAACGTACATCTATGTTTAATGCCAAGTGCAAACTGTTTCATGGAATTTCACGCTTAAGCTTTTCATGCACAGGAGTGAAAACATCGTAAGCCGTTGTTACTGCAAAGTTACAAAGTTACAAAGTTACAAATTATAATAAAATTGTTTAAACTGGCAAATTTCTTTTAATCTGCATATATAGGTTTGTAATTGTTGATTTTCCGTTGCATACATTTTTTTTATATTTAAGAAAAAATTCAGCCCGTAGGCTCCTTCTGATGACTACTTGTTTCGATCGATGACGCATGGCCTGTCTGAGCAGCACTTCGCATCATACGAAGATACCAAAAATTGGGTCGATTCATGGATAACGCGAAAAGATAAAGCGTTCTTCCGTCGCTGTATCCGGACGCTGCCAGAAAGATGGGAAAAAGTAGTGTCCAGCGATGGACAATACTTTGAATAAAACATGAGGTACCGTCCGTTCGCAATAAATACTCAATTTAAAATGAAAAACGGCGGAGATTTGTTTGTACTCCTTAATACTATTTCGGGTAACCAAATATTGGCCAATGGTGATGCATCGTTTTGTCTATTGTCTAGAGCGCGTTTACGCTTAGCGCTCCAATGGCGCCTCTGAAGCGACACAAAAAATCCTCTTACTAATTTTCAAGCAGCTTTTACATCGCTATGTTTGTATT
This sequence comes from Agapostemon virescens, assembly GCA_028453745.1. NCBI lineage: Eukaryota > Metazoa > Arthropoda > Insecta > Hymenoptera > Halictidae > Agapostemon > Agapostemon virescens. The sequence continues at coordinate 22,227,254 of CM052083.1, forward strand.
TAAGAAATCGGTAAAAGTTGAAATGTTGCACGTACGAGTAATAGTAACAAACCTTATATTCACAAAAGGAAATGAACCCATTTAAATATAATGGAACTATTTCAAGTCAAAAAAATGTTTCGATTTCAGAATTAAAATTGCTTGGAGTGCTAAGGGTTAAGGGTAGTGGGAACGCGGATTTTCCCGGTTAGCGGTGGCGTCGGCAGGTAAAACCTGTACTGTCGAAATTACAATGTTTAAGCTATACTAGATTCAAGAGGCGAGCTTCCATAGTTTAGTTTCTGCGAGTTGATTTTTCCCACGCGACTGACTGACAATCGAAACGTTGAAAAAGGTGCCACCAGCCTTGAATGCGAAGCTCAGCTTCGAGCGTAATGATGTTATATAAGTGCAGCTGTGGCCACGGATCGCTGTATCTAATCTATCGCCGATAAAGTCCTGGGATCCGTGAACGCAACAGTACGCTATGTAATTTCAGCTTGAGGGTCTGACATTCTCCCCCTATCGCTGTGCACCCTCTCTCGGCCGTTCTCGCATCGCCTTTAACTGAAATTTCATACGAGGAGCCAATTAGGAACAAGTCGAGATGTTTTTGTATTACACCGTCGAAAATGGTCCGTGCATCGATTGTTATATTAGTTGCTTTTTCGCGATAAAGATTTTCGTTCATACATTCCGTTCTGTATACCCTCGTTTCGGTGACAGGAAGAAAGACTCCGCGTTCTTGCGTCAAAATTAGTGATCAGCTCAAATATTTCGCAAGCAGGTTCGAACATTGACCGGCTAAATTCGAGTAAATATTTAAAAAAAAAACAAGAACCAGTTGTTCCGAATACGCGTTGGTAATAATAACTCGCTGGTAATTTCTCGTCGAAATTCTCATTCATTCGAAACGCAAAAATCTCCGAGTTATCACCGGGTGTACTTTCTAGGAGTGAATTAAGAGAAAAATGACTGTCTTTCTCGTTAATATAGCGCGCCGTAAAGGTTGCACGAGCGAAGGAGAACCCCGAGGAAATAAAAGGTGTAACTTCAACGGTGGCGTCCCAATGAATCGGACGCTGCCGTTGATCTTTTATATGGAAATATTTTGAATTACTTTTCTTCGTTCATTGCATTAAAGCGCGGATGCGATGTTATTCTAGTTTTATTTTTAGAATTTTCATTTGCACTCACAACTATCATCAATTTGTGGAACGAAGTTGAGACATCTCGCAAAGCTTTTCGCGTTCACAACTTGTACGTCACGTTATACTTTACGTTACAAAGCTTTTGCGGAGAAATGTCATTCATTGTTAGATGTTCAATAATTAAAAAAAAAAAAACAAAATCGTCAAGATCAGTAAGAAAAAAATTGCGAAAACTAAGTGTTTGGTTTTAAAGATGAATTTTATTTTAAATAGGCGTAGTTAATCGCAACTACGTCAACCGTACCTACAGTTGGTTGCAAGCAAGTGAAGCGAGATTTAGGACCCCGCGAAATAGTGTTAAGGATAGCATTCATGTATTACAACTATCATTACTGCTTATAGGAGTTATGCGAGTCACTTGATTAATCTATGGAATTATTGATTTTTCCATATGAACAAGTCAGTGTCAGCTTTAATCGCTGTGTGTTAGTAATACATCAGCTCGTTCGATTTTCAACGATGTCGCGTTTACTTTCGGATAATTATTCCAGCTAATGAATTAATTTATATTAATGAATTACTTCATATGGAAGAAGTTGTGGAATCGCAAAGGCTACCAGCTACAAGAGATTCACCTATGTAGACAAAACAATTTGTTCAAATAATCGAAACGGCTCTCCATGGAGGAAAAGTTTGACATTTCAGTCACGTCCGGAATTCTATAATACCAAGCACCGAATAAGAGCACACGCGCTTAAATAAATTTAAAATCATCTTGATGATAATAAAACATATATATATTTTAATTTAAATCGCATTTTATGTATCAACAGAGTTGTCGCTAACATTCGATCGTTAAACCAGCGTTCATTGTCGAATAACATTTTCACAGTCATCCATTGAAATCTCAACCAAATTGTTTTACATAAGGTAAATTATTCTTCTTTAATTTGTTGGTTTAAAACAGTATTTCTCTTACTACCGACAATGTTTACGTAATGTATAACTGCTTGAAGTTGTTCGTTTATAGAATGTGATTCTCCATGCCTAGTTCTATTTTCGTGAATTACTTTACCCTCCGACTGCCGGAATCTATTTTTACTCAAATTATCCAACCCGTCATTTAACTATGCAGATTTTATCAATTAAGTTACATAAATAGCTGTTACATTCGGGTTATCAAGAAGCGTAATGTGTCTGCAAGAAGTACCATCAAAAATATATTTTAAAAGATTTATGAACAGACCAGTGGATAGTCGTTTACGTCTTCACTTACAAATTTCGAAAAGTGATTCATCGCGCTAGAGTTAACCCTTTGCACTCGAATGGTGACTCCGAGTCACCACTAAAAATTGCAATAAAAATGTAATTGTTGTAAGAACGAGTATTAGTAAAAGAACCAATATCCATAAGATAAAATAGATCAGGTAGAATGAAAATATTCTAGGTCAGAAGGAATATCTTGGTTTTCGAGTTAAAACAGCTTCGAGTGCAAAGGGTTAATAAAAACAAGAGTAAGGAGAATACTTATTCCATCGTAATGTTTGTCTTACGTTTGCCATTCATATATCTTTGTATTCAGCAAAAATTTTGAATTTCTAAAAATTTTGGACCAGTCATAAAGTTACCTTTAAAACGTTTCAAAGATAAACCAGTAGCTATTTTAGAAAAAGCTTTTTACACAGTTACTTTAATAAATTAATTCTTTTAACTCCTAAAAAAAACTCAAATCATTTCGACTAATTTTGAAAAAGTTATTTGTTTTTAAAGGGTATATTTCTATAGCAAACCGCTATCGTATTTATTTATATTCGCCAACAGACCACGCTGTTTGTGCATTTAATCTTAGAATTCAAAGTGAATATGTACTGTACATAAACGCGAGAAACGATAAAATAAATTTTAATAGAGACATTGTAGTATTTACGATTTTTAGTGCTCTCTAACAAATGACCATCTTCTATCTTCGCGAATAGAGACCTAACCTAGATGTTAATCCAATGCATTGTCTATCTACATCCAAAATTTCGAGTCGGTTCGTCAACTGGTACACGCATGATTGAACAGCAAACAAACTCTGGGACAACATTTCGCTGAATAGGTACCTGTAATCAGTAAACTGCGGATTTTCTGTACGTATATACACACATGCAGACAAATACACGCACACACGTACATCGCGCCCGACGTTTTGATAAAATTTCACGATATTCATGCTCCGTTTACAAGACAATAAAGTTCGCTAAATAAGTAGACAAAAATTGCCTTCGATTCAAAGTCGTGCGTTTGTGAAAATAGCCGCCACTGCAATTGCTCTAGAGAATTGCGCAACGCGAAGAAATCCGACATAATCGAACGGACCTGACGTTACTTCTTTGGAGAAAAGCCCCGAGTTCGAAGGGATCGATGCGAGAGGATTGAGTCGATTTTCAGGGAACCGTGTGGACTGACAAAATATTCAGATTCCACGGGGACGATGCAATTTCGTGCCGGAATTCGGGTAACCGGCACCAACCTACGTAGATCCGGCTACAGATCCGTGACACCGCCGCGATTATGGCGAAAACCCAGAACAGGCAACATGGAGGAGCGTCGCCGACCCTCAATGAGTTTGCAGCCGCGACCATCGCAAACGGTGGCCGGTTTACAAATCCGATAATGCCAAATGCCATCGACATCGTCGCACCGTTTGTTTATGGATTATTGTCGCGGCACACAGCCCGAAGAACGCTCGAGAATCATCTGAACGCATCGCGACGTCGCGCGTGTACGATAGTGTAGTCTTCAATTATCGATCTTCGATTCTTTTTGATCCTACAGTCACTCGCTAAGGAAACACAGCGAACCGTATCGCTTGCGCTTCTCGGTCGCTCGCCCACATTTTCAGTGTTCCTTACATTCAAAATATTTATAGAGAATATCGCGACAACCATTAATTTTTCTTCGTACATATCGTTATAGATTTTTATTCGGAATTTAACCCTCTCTATTTTGATTATGGAGTCTAAATACAAATAACTGCACAACTTTAATTTGCATAAATGCTTTATTTTAAATTGGATGAAAGGAACATCTTTGCTGTTCGTCTCGATCACAGAGAATGAGTGCTAAGGAGCTGTTGACCAAGTATCGATGGACGAACTGTAACAAAGTAATCGGGACTGTCTTCGAACTTCTAAGAACGTTTCATCGTTTCTCAGCAGATTCGTACTGCGTTGATTCAATCTTGCACGGAAGAAATATACAAAATATCCAATACTCTCTAAATATAAAAAAAGAGTAAAACAGGAAAACCAATTATTACATTGTACACTACGAAATTGCGTTAGCGTACGCTTTTATTGTCCTGCATTTTGCCATACATGCCGACAATCAGCAGTCTACCGATGACTAACTTCTAATGCTGACTAATCGACGTGCGTCGTAGTTTCAAATCTGACATTGCGTTAAAGATAGGAAGAAGAAAAAGGAGAGGACTAAAAGGAAGTCGGAAAAAAAACGTAAATCATTATAGTTAACGATCGCTCTAGCATCGAAACGCATTGTTTCACGAATCCGCGCGCGCTCGAATAAATCACAACAGCCGGCGCACACGGAACTCCGCGTCACAATGTTTCTTATATGGCAGCTCGCGCCTCTTGACAGCACTTTGACACGACCGTCGACGTAATTTCCTCCCTGTCGTAATATATGTTTGCCTCGGATTGATTTATCACGTCTTCGCGCGCTTTTATATTATACAGTTTTGACGGCGTTCGATGCTTTCGGCAGCCCGACTGCAAGGTGTGCAGTAAATTATTTCGCGAAGACGAAATTGTACTTTCCCGATTCACTGTTTCATCGAAAAATTCAACGACAATTTATTTTGTGTCTTGAAAGCTCGTGTGATGGATAACACACTCGGATACGTGTATATCAATTATAGATTTTCGAGGCTTGCACTGTACGCAAGTCCTATACGATCGATTCGTTGTTTCAGTAACTCCTATTACAATTAGTAACCGGATGCTGGTAGATACTTCATCGGACGTTAATTCGAAGAATAAAATATAAATGAAGATTTTAGTATTTCTATTGCGTGTACCTCGATCGGAGCTTATTTTTAACGGAGGACAACATTTACTTCAAATATAACTCTATTTTAATTCCTCGGGAAAATTGAAAGATTATATTTGCTTTTCTTGGAATTTAATTGGATCGTTGATTTTATGCATTTAATTCTGATGAAATTATCAGCATGTATATACGGTAACATAGACCTACATAACGCATATTTTAAATTTTCGTTACAAGCCGAAGTGAAAACATTTTAAAACATGCCTGTTTTATTTTTTCTAAACGTTATTCACAGCAATTGCGAATATTCCAAATTGCTAAAAAAAAATTCAAATCGTTTGATTTCTGATTTAGATGACGTTAGAATACCGTGGATGGCTGTATGCGAATGTACGATGGAAACCTAAAAATAATGAATTGTAGCGTATGGAACCCACGAAGTCCTTGAAACGTCATTTAGAAGAAAAGGACTAACGCTGAAAGTAATCGCATAAATAAATTTCACCTAACTGAGTTATACGCGGAGCTTGCGAATAGAAGATCTAGTAGGAATTTGGAGCCGGCTTGAAGTCGGACAGGCCAGGCGTGGTCGTGTGTAAAAGTAAACTCGAATGTGCGATTCATTCAGGGATAGGGCACTGCAGGCAGCGCTAGTTTCAAGCAGGATTATGCAAAACCGATTTAGTATGCGCTATAATAGCGAGGAAACTTACGAGGCGAGAAGATAATGCGAGGAACGAGGGCGGAAGTGCATTGTCTTGTTCCGGCCAAAAGGGTTTCGCCAGTTTAGTTTTCCTGCCATCATTCTTTCAGATATCTGGGACTGATAGAACGTATTTTACGACCGTGTAGAATTTAAAAGTCCTCTCCCGAGCTGGCTCGCGAAAAGTGCGATATTCCAAGTCGCTGGTAATCAAGTGAACTGGAGCTGACATAAAAGCCAAACAACTTCGACGGGACCAGCAACATTGATTCGAACATTGCGGCTGGTCGATTTATACTATTACGCTATCTCTACGAGATTCGCAACGTAGATACGCTTGAAACAACATTTTACACGTTCACAACTGAAAAGTAAATTAACGTATCGACACTGAGATATGGATCGCGTGCATACGACGTATGAAAGTGTTTCTCAGAGCTTTTTCAATAGCCTGAACACATTGCTCACTGGAAGTCTGTAAAGAAGATTAAGAAGAAACCATTCGATCACGTTCCTGAGGATTTACTCTTATTGTTAGTTATTATTAGCCGTTGAATAGTTCTTTGAAAAATACTCGGCTGTGAATCATACAGTTCAAAAACTATTAAGTGGCTATCGCTGAGTAATGGGTTAAGCGAATTCCCTTACGTACATATTGCATTCTGCAGTGCACGTGCATTCTGAATCATAGAACATTCGATTACAAATAATTTTTTATAACATTACCTATACAAATAAATACTTCTTCACACAAATACTTAAATTATACATATCACTTTTTCGTTCAAAGACGCATAATTTACAAAAATAGCTTCTTCCTATACTCTGTAGTTTCTAAGATGTTCGAATTAATGTGTTTCCAGTTTTATACAGGGTATTTTACCTAATTTGACCGTTTTAAATATCTCCATTATTTTTTATAAGAGGTACAGTGTATTCGGTTCGAAGAGGTAAAAGCGGTGATAAGCAAACAAGATTTTCCAAGGTCACTTTTTTCAAGAATTCAAGGTGACTTCGCCGTGACCTGCAACCAGGAAGTCATGTCTGTTTGGAGAAAAGATAAAGACAAGATTATTTCAGTGCAAGATATTTATTTCAGAAGGTGTTCAAAATGTTCATCATTACTGTCGATACACTTTTGAAAACGACAAACGAACGATTTCTCTACATTTTTAATTACGCTTGTAGCAATTGATTTACATCCATGTAGAATCCTTTCTCGTATGTATTCCGATGCTGTGCGATTATCAACGTGAACTTTATTTTTTAAGTGTACCCGCAGAAAGAAAATCAAGTTATAATATTTTGTATTGGTACATACAAATCTTACCTTTATCTTCTCCCCATACAAACGTGATTGATAAAAGCCACGCGAAAGTCAACGCATCGCACATCGTTGAATTTGTCTTTTATGCGCTATACTATTCCAATGAAAATGTGTAGTTTCAGAAAAAAGTGACCTTGAAAAAGTTTCATTACCTATCAAAGCATTTCTTCCGACCGAGGATATTTTCATTCTACATGAATTATTTCACCTTATGTATATGGAGGTTTTTCTACTGTTAGTCGGTCTTACAATCGTTATAGGCTTTTGCCGGGTTTGGAGGTGATTTTCGCCCCCGACGGTATTTTGATCGAGCTTGAAATATGTGATAGCCTACCCAAAAAGACCCCCGTCTGCAAAGTCTCAGCCCCATATCTCATTTGTAAGTGTAGCTATTGAGAAAAATAAAAAAACAAGTTCTTGGCCCATTTTCCCTATTCATTAATTAACTAATTAATTACAAATTCTGAAAAAATTCTGACACATTTCGGATACTATGTAAAATGTTAGGTATTATTTTCAGATTTTTCCGATGCAAACTCTGGTTGTAAACAACGAAAAACATGGAAAAAATACAAATTTCGTATAGCAATCTTAAGTTGAGCACAACAGATTTAATTTAGCAATGAGATATAATTATAAGTATTATGCTCAATTCTTTCAAATTCCTGAAAGCGGCAGAGCATAGTTAAAAAAAATAAAAACCACTTTTTTTAGCATTTTTTAAAAGTTATACCAATTTTTTCTGAATCTAAAAAATATATTATGTAATAGTGAACGTTCCTGCGTTCAAAAAAAAATGTTCCAGATTTTTAAAGTTGTGTAATGTGAAAAATTAAAATAATATTATATACGATATATTCCAATGTTTCTAAAATGATTTCAACGGCGCTGGTTGGCGCGGCAGCTATGGTCCCTGACTGCGGAACCGCTGAATGCTTTTTGGACCAGATTCGAATCCCAGTTAGGTCAATTTTTTTTTTTTCGTTAAGCAGATGCTTGTTTGCTCACTAGTCATATAATTGTTAATAAACCATTGTAAAAACATTTTTTAACTATGTTTCGACTATTTTAATTGAGCATAATACTTATAATTATAATATCTCATTGCTAAATTAAATCTGTGGTGCTCAACTTAAGATTGCTATATGAAATCTGTATTTTTCCATGTTTTTCGTTGTTTACAACCAGAGTTTGCATCGGAAAAATCTAAAAATAATACCTAACATTTTACATAGTATCCGAAATGTGTCAGAATTTTTTCAGAATTTGTAATTAATTAATTAATTAATGAATAGGGAAAATGGGCCAAGAACTCGTTTTTTTATTTTTCTCAATAGCTACCCTTACAGTTGAGATATGGAGCTGAGACTTTGTAGACGGGGGTCTTTTTGGGTAGGCTATCACATATTCCAAGCTCGATCAAAATACCGTCGAGGGTGAAAATCACCTCCAAATCCGGTTATAGCCTTTGTATCAGTTTCTTAGGTATAAAGATAGCGATGTTAAAATTGTTTTAAGTAATAGTGTGGCAATTTTTTCTGGCGCCTCAGGGTCGCCATTCGAGTGCCAAGGGTTAAGATGGTCATGTTAGGTGAAATACCTTGTATTTAAAAGTGCATGTATGTTCAATATGTTTGTACGAAGCATGGCTGACGTCATCGAAATCGGTCTTGTATAAATATTTTTGCAACATCAAATAGGATCTTTTTCATGGAAGTTGGAAAGTTAATTGTTCGTAAGTTTTCAGTGATTTATTTAGCAGAGTCAGCGTTTCTAAACAGACGCAACCGATACACGAACGGGTGGATTTGCGGAACATGATACGAGCACGATCGAACTCATTAAACTCTGCGCACTCTGCTGCACACCTGTGAAATCGCTATACTGATGACTACTTCATGGAATCACGGAGTCGTAAAGCCGACAACCTACAGGATTTGATACGGACATCGTTTTCGTGAGGCCCTACATATATAAAACCGTGACAGTATCTAGTCACAGATAAACAGTTATAAACAGATCGTGAACCCTTATTTGAAATAAATTTGTCTGTGCCAATTTAAAAAAGCTCTTTCTCATTTTAATAATTTTAATAGATTATTACTTGAACCTTACCGGGTCTGTAAATATGAAACAGAAATTTGCTCATTCGTCATTTACGTCATTTTCTTGTTTTCACATCCGATAAGGATTTTCGACTCACAACCGTGCAAGTTTCATACAACAGCATAGTTGTTAATACCATTGAACATGTCGAGTTTTGTGCTTGAAAACTACGATTTGCGAACAGCATTGATTTTCTGTTACCATTTGAAACAAACCGCTGCAAAATCGCATCGAATGCTCGTCGAAGGTGACAGTGAGCATGTTGTTGGTAAATCACAGTGGTTTGAGTGGTTTACAATATTCATAAATGGCGGTTTTCACGTGAGAAATGAAGAACGTGAAAGACCGCCAAAAATGTTTGAATACAGGAAATCGCAAGCGTTGTTGAATGAGGATGACGGTCAAGCGCAACAACGACTCGCGGATCAATTAAATGTAATACGAGAAGCCGTTTCCATATGTATAAAAGCCATTGAAAAGATCCAGAAGATAGGAAAATAGGATTAAGAAACAACGCAAAGTGATTTTGCTTCATGATAATGCACCATCGCACACAGCGAAACCGTCAAGGGCATGATTGAGATATTTAGTTGGGAAATACTTTCGCATTTCGATTATTACTTATTTGTGTCGAAAGTTATCGTTACAACAGAAGCATTCAAGTAATCCGCGGCAATCGCGTTCGCGGATTTGACGCAACAGAACCGGTGACGGATCTAAGGCTCTTTCACGACTCGATATACTTTCTGTACAACCAATATTCGTTACTGTACTGTACAATAAATACAAATATCAAGTTTCTTTAACTTATGGTCTGAATCGAAAGCTGAATACAGGGTGTATGTGATTCGCGCGACGTGGAACGTGTTGCATATGTATATTGTAGGATGGATGGCGGGTGAATCGGTAATTGAACTGAAAAGGATCTAACGGTGAAATCCAAAACGTAGTGTGATACAAGTGTATATTTCTTAGTTCGTTCTTTTCCGAGATGCAGATACAGATTAAAAGACTTCTCTTGCTTCATTTGACGTGAAAAATATCTTCGAGGAAAAATGGGGAAAGTCGCGAGTGGACGTGCTGAAAGCGAGTCTTCTCATTTCGCTTCGCTTAGTCTCTTCGCGAGAAAATATACAATCGTCCCAGACCTACAAAAGTCTCGCAAAGAGGTGAAGTGTGGAAACAACGAGATTCCAATCGTCTACTGCAGAGTCTCTCAGTGCCCAATAATACTAGAAGACCGCGGAGTCCACTCTCCTCAAATCGAAATAAAACAACGGCAGACTGTGTTTAATAATAAGAACTTGAATCATTTCTTCACTCGAAGAACAGACAAAACGATACAGTAAAATAGTAAAAGACAAAGTACAATTGGAATAGACTAAATACAAATGATAAATGTAAAAGACGAGATAGTAATGAAAGGAACAAAATATGAAATGGTAAAGACGACTCCGTCGCTGAATCTGCAGAATATGGACCACATGGACCACTATGTGGACGTTAACAACGTTGCTCAATGACGAACTTTGGGAAATTCGAAGCAATTTCTTTCCACATAAAATATCTGCCCATTTCCTCAAGCGTGGCCGAACTGTCCCATGCGATGACCGACGGAAAACGGGCCTAAGGGTGGTCGCACGCTTAACCTTCGTAGCTACTCTTGTCACAGCTGGGTGTTTACAACACGTCTATCGCCATTGAACGAGGAGCCGGAAACCCTCAAGTGGTACGTTTCTCACGCAGAAACCGTAACCTGTTATCTAAACTTAAAGTATCCCGATTCCAGAATAAATTAAAAGACGGTCGAAATTGCCACATGTACAAATTCTTGAAAAATAGCAGAATTCGGTAGCCGTTGTTGAAGACATCGCTACATCTGTTTCCAATCAATAGTCGCATCTTAACAGTATAGAATAAATAAAAATCTATAGTGCAATTTTATACTACATTTTGTGTGTGTGTTCCAACTGTTCCAAACGACTTTTACATCGCTCTATTTACATTTAAAGAATCGGTAAACATTGAAGAGTTGCACGTATGAGTAATAGTAATAATCTTTATATAAACAAAGGGAGATGGCCCATGTATAATGGAACTATTCTAGATAAAAAAATGTCTTCATTTTGGAATTAAAATTGTTTGGAATGCAAAGGGTTAAACTACTTTCTTTACCAGATATTGGAAAACTTTGATCGACGTTGTCATCATTGCCCAATAATGAACCATGGGAAATTCTTAATATATAAACTTGAAGTATCTCTACTTTAGAATAAATTAAAAAGACGGGCGAAATCACCACTTGTAAAAATTCTTAAAAAATAGCGGGGTCTATTCGTTCGCGTCGTAAACGTCCCTACATCTGTTTAACACGTTAAGCGCCACGTCGATCTTGCCCTATTTAGGTATACGCCGATATTTCGGTATATTTATTAATTTATTGATAGAACGTATATTTTTTTAGTTGTATATTGTATTTTATACTGTTAGTCGCCGGCGACCATCGCGGTCTAGACAGAAAGTTTAGCTAAACTTTATTTAACTAAATGATGAACTTTCTGTCTAGACCGCGTCAGTCATCGGCGACTAACGTGACACTTAACGTGTCAACACCACTGTTCGCGTCATAACACGTACAGTATATTATTGTAAGCCAATGTAGAAATTATTACTGTGACGAAGTATTACTAATCCTGAAACTTGCTTGCCCAATATTATCCCATCACATCGTGAATTCGCCACCTTTTACAATGTCGGTGACGCAACAACAACGCGCCGGATGGAAAATCGGAATTTTGCTATTCGTTTCGCAGCTTCTTATCCAAATCCGGCTCGGTTAAGGCGCTAAAAAGAAACAGCCGATCACTCGGGACACGCTCGGTCACAGGCTTCAATTTTCCATGTGCATTTCTCAGCAAGTGTTTGCTTCCGAACACCGGCGCCAGCTTTGCTGCGACAAAACTTAACATCCCGCCTTCGGTGGCCGGCGTTATTGACATCAATGGCACAAAACAACAATACTACCTCTTTTTTTCGAGTTCAATTCATCTGGTGGCTCTTTGTCCGGCGAACACCGCGTCGCGGTTCGATCCAACGCAATCTCGTTTCATTGTTAACTACACATCAAAGAAACCGCTGCGCTCACGCTAGTTCACCGTACTTGTTCCGTACCACTGTAAACGGTTGTTATATTACGTATTTCGGCGGTCTGACAGAGGAAAAAATGACGTGGCTTTCTTTCGCGAAAATCGTCGACACCCCCCCCCCCTCTCCCTCCCAAATGGGTTCGCCCCACATAATCCGCAAAATACAGCTCGTGGTTCTAAACGTTGTTCGACAGACGGTCGATATTACGGTGATAAAATTGATATTCGACAATGAACTCTGTGGAGAGCACGAAGATACGACAAATATTTGCGTTTGCTTCTGTATTGCTCGATGCGGTTCCCGCAATCCTGAAACGCACCGTACAAGGTATAAATGTTCATTTGTTTGACAACGCACGAAGTAACCCCGATAAAATTATAGTCTCGTAAGGTCGGTGATCTTCGCGCGATACAGAAATTTTCTACATCCGTTGCAAGATACAGAAGCTACTTGGTCAAATAATTCTTTACTTAACCCTCGGACGACTGACAATTTTTACAATTTCATTACGTTGTTTAGGATCATTCGCTGCTGTGTTTATCGTTGGAATTGTCTCTTATTCTATACGCTACTTTATAAATAAATAACACTTTATTTCACTCTTCTCACTCTCATTCGCATTCGATTCTGTGTGATTCGGCATTCGTTCTTATCCTGTGTGGTGTACTTTTCGCGTTCTGTGTGAGCGCGATCCTGTGTGAATCAGTTAACCCCTTTCCGTGCTATTTAGCTCGACAAAATCCGGGCACAAGCGGTAGGCGTCAACGTGCGGTAAACAGACCAGACTGGTGCTCGAGAACAATCGCAATACGGTAACAAGTATTTCTCAAAATTTGTTATCAAATATAATAGAAAATAGGTCTAACATTCTTGGATCCTCGCTTAAATTATTTGAAACAGGCGCTTTTATGCCATGAGTTTTGGAATACTTCCAAATTATTGGTGTGTTTTTACTTTCTGCCAAATCCATAATTGACGCATCGTACCTTCCTCTTCGCTACTTTCATCTATAATCAATAGACGCTTTCTGATTGGCATAAACAGGTCACCATCGCTGAATTCATTATCATTGCTTTCATTTAAAATTTTCATATTTTACATTTTGTAGAGATTTATGAAATTACAATAACTAAACTGCTTTGTAACGTAGATTATAAGAATCGTGATCAACTCTCGTGGCGTACTGATAAGAACTAAATCACGATTGTAAGTGGCAAAAAATCATTTTACGAATCTGACTCGTGCTATTCATATTCGGGCTAAAACCTTCATCACGAGTCATACTTGTTAAAGTACGGGAAGGATTAATAAAGAGTTACTATTAATAATAAAATTGCGTTGCGTGGCGCATTATCTATCTCTTTAATGCGTAGAGCCAACATAATTCATATAATCTCACAATAGTAATACAGAATTTCTACGTATGCCGTGTACAATGTGTACGTGTATAAAAGTGAAACTGTGATAGTAGCTTGATATAACATTCTATTGTAGTACGATGCGCTCAGGCCAACTGATTTTTACGGTCTAACGATGGCATCAAAGGTCGCGGCGTTGTGCCCTTATCTGGACTCTTCTGTCCACTGGGAAAAGCCACTTCTCGAGTCTAAGTACTTGAACCGGATACTATACTTTCCTTGCATTCCAACAATTATCAATTTTTCAAAATCTATCTTCGATGTGCCTACAAGCACATTAGTCTCTCTGTTGATCCTAATATAATAACTTCTCTATAGTCAAACGAGTATTTAATTTAATTGCTAGAATCGGTGTCATTGAATGACGATTTTGATAATCTAGGTCAAAATAGGTACCGGCTCCGTAATCCGAGGGTTAGCAGTTTTGATTGTCGAATCCATCTGCAACTGCAGAAGCTGTACAAATTAATTTTCCTCATCAATAATGGGGATTACTTGAGAAGTATACAGATTGTGCATGGTCCATCGGTGTTCTTGAACACTTCCAATATTATTGCTGGTTTCAATTGCACCCACACGTATCTATGTATATAAAATTCACAATCTAGTAATCACACATTTATCTTTCTTTATTTTTATGCGACCGGATTGAATGGTCACAACAACTGCGCGTTCTGTAACGCTTTCAATCCATTTTCTTTCGAGTCGATATCGGTGTCGATGCATTCACCAGTTGCAATGGAGGAAAGATATTTCTATGCGCCACTATTATCCACGATGATGCGTACACTGAATAACGCTCGCTTCTCTCGATCGTAGATCCGTGTGTCAGAGAACGTAGAAATAAATGTCTCGACGAACAAACGCGATACACTGATCATCGTTTAATTTTTCCTAGACACTAATGCGCTCCTTTTAAATCGGGAGGAGACAGAATCGAAGACAGAAAGAGAAAGAAATAGGGCGAGGGAAGAGAGAGAGAGAGAGAGAGAGAACGAGCCTATTGATTCGCTGCATAGGAAAGTTTACCGAACGAAAAGCTGTCTTATCATTCGCGCGCACGTGTATACGTGTGCGGCGTGTTCGAAAGGAGCCACCAGCGCTTTTATCTGGTCAGGTACATTTTACCCGGTATACGTGAAAAGATAAATATACACAGGTCACCTACGTGCAACGAATTGATTCCGCAGACTTATCGGATTTACTCCCCGTTCGACTTACCTTGCCGTTTGCTTATCTTTTATGGCCGATACTCGCCTGTTTCGCACTCAAAAGGCTGTTGACCGCATTAAACATTTTATTTCGCTAAGCTTTCTTATCTATTCGGCCGAATTAAACCTCTCCATTTCCTTTTCGTGATCCGTATCATCTCGAATTCACAATCCGTTTCGTTGACACTCGGCGAATAACGTCTCTCGTATAATGGGAACATTTTTTCGGAAAAGCGACGCATTTAAACGTACAATTGCAGCGATGTTTGGTGATATGCGAAAGCGATATATATGATATTTGTAAGAAATTAATCGCCACTTTTACGCGGTGTACAATTTGAATGGAATCGAAAAGTTCGATCATTGGAAAATGTATTACGATGCGGGAATAGCCAGTCATATTACGTTTTCATAAACGTTTATGATAAGTCATAAACAGCTTTCTGTTTAAAATTGAATCAACAGTGACACTATTCGTTGCATACTTGCTTGTTCAGTTCACGACCCATTGACACCTTGGCAATCGAAAATGGCGATATTTGAATCGACTAATCCAATGTAAAAGTGTGTGAACATGGAAACAGTTTATATTTGCAAATCGATGTATTTTAAAAATCAATAACGATTTAACCTAACATTATATCCACGTGTTATGGTATGCGCTAGTCGAATTATTTTGAAGTGATTTGGATATTTCGAAGAAAATGAAAGTTATTTTGTGTATCAGCCGTTTTTTAAAGGACTCCGACGGAAGCATCAATGATAAAATAAAATAATAAATGATAATCATGATAAGATAAAATTTAAGAAACTAGCAGTGATCGAACAATCATTGAAGAATCAGCATTGATATAGAATAAAACTATTAAAAAAGAGACAGATGTACTTCAAAGAACTGTCTCAAGCGTAAAAAGTAATTATGTAAAAACGAAAACGTCAAAATAAATAATTTTCATTTTACCTTTTTAAACACAGTATCAGTGGCTTATCGAGAATCTATCAATTGAAATAAAAGATTTATATCCGCAATGGAAACAACAGTCTGTAAAAGTAGACCGATTTATGTCGTGTTTGGACATATTTTAATCGAAAATATCTCAACAATCTACTTACACCACATTTGAGAAGTTACAATGAATGTTACTGAACTTGAAATTTTCAAATTTTGAATTTTGAAATATATATATATAGAGTATATAGATATATATTGATCCTAGACTGCGGATCTTTATGCAGAATATAAATTGATTTTTCCTTTTAGCGGTTTTGTTATCCTATGTTCCTCACTTATGTTTGCTACAAATGCATAAAATCCGCAGTCTATATATTGTTATATATATTTCTAAAAAATGAAACGTCACCGAGTAGCGCAGGAATTTCATTAATCTTTGCAAGTTATTTCGAAATTAATTTCGTTGTCGTTCGAAGGCGTAAATCGTATTACACATGTAACGAGCGAGCGTCTAACACTTGATTAAACAAAACCACGCCCCCCCCCTCTCATGATAAGAGTTCAAAGCACAGTTGACTGGATTCTTACAGATAAGTAGTCGAATCTGCGCGATCCACAAGATTAAATAACCAAAAGAGGATTCTGCATTTTGCTAGAAACTCCGGGTACCCTACCACGAAGCACAATAAACTGTGCTTTTGCTCGAGCTTCGAACACTTCAAAGATAGATGAGAAACAGTATTTCCATTAGGTAGTTTCCGCAAAAAATGTTAAAAGAAAATCGACGCAAATATACCAACAATTCTAGCTCATTCCGACACACTTTAATTATTACTTTCAACATATTCTTGTTTGAACATTGCATAACTCGTACTTTTACCAAGGATGCAGAACGAAACGTACAGCAATAGGCAATTATTACGAAACAAAATGTTGAAATAAATATTCGTTCGCCCATCGTGTGAGCACCCGACCGCGATACAAGATTGGGCGTACGTTCTTTTGTTTTATATCGACGCGTGAACAAACGATACGCCATGCGCTCTCACAGTCTTGTAAACTTCGTATAGTAATTATACAGGATGAGACACTTAAAACCGACCATCTAAATAACATGGCTGCTATTGGTGACAGGAAAAAATGCATCAGGCCAAAATTATTTGCTATCGAGGGTGTTTTAATGGATGGAAGCGTCAAGGAGATACGAAGATCATCTCTGCTTTTTTAAACAGAACGATACGTTTTTTCACTTACATTCGGATGGAGTATTTCAAGAGGAATACAATGACCTATTGGAAAGGTCATTCGCGGTCAAGGGTGAAGCCAATTGTGATGGAAAATAATTTACTTTGAGGAAATGATGGGGCTGGATCAGGATGGTATCATCACCCCATACATGTTTAAAAGATTCTGTTGGAAATCTTGATCACGAGTCTGACTCGTTGTTGTAGGATAAGGGGTTAAGACGTTACTCGTGTCTTAACAAATACTATATACATTTTGTACAGGTTGATAGTATCCGTGACCGGCCCTAATAATTGACTCTAATTCATAAACTGACACAAGAATTCCACTGCTGTCCGAAGTTCGAACTGTTCATACCTGCGGAATTATCACCAATTCCCGCGTATATTAGAGTACATTTGAATTATGCGCGGCGCAGTCCCAAGGGGAGGACAATAATATTAGTCTGAACTTCCGCGTGCCCGCGAGTCACATCTGCACCGCAAAAGATTAACCCTGCTGCAGCGACCGTGACTGAATCAACTTCGACCGATACCAAAGTTTCACCGAAATGCGATTTGAACTAAGCTGCAATGGCCGAATTTGAATACCTAATATTTCAATATTACTTTCCGTTTATTCAACTGGCTTCCAATAATGTACAGCATGTTGTACAATTGCATGCCTTGGCGCGAGAACGTCAATTTTCATGTTGACGATTGTTTCGTGCAAAGATAAAAGTTTTTCAAACTGGTATCCTGGATTCGTACCAATGTCTTCTTTTGTTAAATATTTTTATTATATTATGTGGCGACGTACTTCGAGTGTCGCAGAGAAGAGAGGGTGTCCGGTTGCGCCAGCACGACGGGCCGATTCCGTGGGGTCCGTAACGAAAACGATGCTGGGCCGTCTGGCTTTTCTCTGCGACACATAGCACTCGAAGAAAATATAAACATTGGCGATATCGAGGAAATGGTCCTCGCCTCGAAATGCGTTCGAGGGGAGACGACAGGCAGAATGTCTCGAACAGTCGTCTAATGAAGACGCCATCCTGCTACGTTGCAGAGTGAATAGAATACATAAAACGACAACGTGTTGTTTCTTTATTTTCCACGTACTTCACCACATATTACATTGTCAAGTAGACAGTGGAACCCTTGAAAAAGTTCAGCCAGAAAAACCTACGAAAGCTAGTTTGTACTTTTATGAAGAATTATATCGATCGTACTAATATTATCAGTCGTATTAAATGTTACAAATGATAACCGAATTTTTATAGCCATTTTCATAAATTAAAAATTCAAACCAAAATTCAGTTGGAATAATTAGTTTTTGAATGAAAGCGGTATTGATTTTTTAAATAATACTAATTTTTTATATCTTGAGAAAAAAAGAAGATTAAATCGTGCTTCACGTTTCACTTTTAGATAAACTTTGTTAATAAAGGCGATACGACGAACACTTCTGGTCGTTCGAGGGTTAAGGTAATGCGACTAGAATCGAATAAAAGGTGTTCTCGTAAATTATTTTCCTTCAAAAAAGTGGCGCAGAGATTGCTTTCTTATAAAAATAATTCATGGATAAAATATGACCAAAAACTTTATTGAATTCGATGAAACTTGCTATTACAATATTACTAAAAAATATTATATGGACCATAAATGTATGAAGATCTACAGTGTAGTCATCAATCTGGAGCGATTGCAGCCGAGTGGGCAGCTATAGCCTGTGTATTTTTTTAAAAAAATGAGTCGACATACACTGTTGGTCATTAAAACTGTCCACCCAGTCTAATAGAATCAAATTGATGATATTTGGCCGCTCGACATAAAATATGACTTACGATCTGTATTAGGTCTCTACGTTTCCAGAATATAGTATAAAATATTCAAACTCCACACGTCTCATAATTTAATACGTTCACTACCATGTCACTCGTGTACAGGCAGCGCTTTTTAACTGCGATTGTTACGGTCTGTGGTGTTTTTCAATCCTGCAGACTTTGGTCGTTTGCACGTGGCTTAATTTATAAACTTTGACTACTTCTCGCAAGACCACCTTCCCTTGCGCACGAAGAACTACATTGTACAAATTCAGTATATTTCTACATACACCAAAGTTCACGAGGAATGATTGACTAGCATAATGTATGATCGTTTCGTGCTTCTGACTTTCTATGTGAAAATTCCAAAAGGCCTACGTCTGTACTCTCTAATTGAATGTCAAACAGAAACCTTGTATCAAAATCGACTACTGCTTGGATACCCTGTGCCTCTGTTCTCTTTATTGGCTACCAAGCGGTCTTCAAGGAAGGGATGAGACCCGTCAGGGTGTACATTTGGCAACGGATGGCACGAGTTTCCTCCAGGTATAACCAGGTCGTCCGCAATTCAACCAGGTTTGCGCGTACGTGTTGATCAGCGATAGCATCTTTTGGAAACTGTAGGCTTGTGGTGCATCTGTTTATCATTAAGAGTAGTATTAAAGTAGTACATTCAGATCATAAAAATTCGCAGTGCATTAGCAATTGTAGGTTTAGATTAAAAAATTACTTGAAATTTGGGACTGTAAACGACAGCTACTTAAAACTACAACTTTTCTCATTATTTTACCAACTATTTCCAATCACGCGTGCACAATCCTTTCTTTTCTTTCGATTGACAAAGAAGTTGATTTTCCTATTTCTCTCCGCATGCATCAAAAGAAACAACCCCGATGACATTCTATGCTATCGGCCGAACTGGACTAAAAGTGTTAATGCCTAGGCAGAATTCCAACAAACGCTGGAACCAGCGATTCGCTCTGCAGCCGCGCCACTATCAGTTTATTCCCGTGGAACTTTTAATTGTCGAAAATGAGTCTGGAGACTTTACGTTTACATTAAGATTCGCCGGGTATCCCGAACCGAGATTCCCTCTGCGGCGCTTAACCGTGTTGCAACTTCTATATTTCTCGTCACTAAATTCCATCCTCAAAGTGCACGGCTGAAACATTCCGATCTTCATCCAAACTCAGCGTTAAAGTTTAATGGTCGCCTGTTTCGGTGGCGAAAATACAGGTTAACGTCGCAGCCTCGGTGTCGCTTGTCGTCATCGCCGTCGCTCTGTGCAGAGTCGCAATCAAGGGAGTATAACTCCCGCGACAACTTGTTGACCCGGGACATAAATAATGCTCCAGCCCTGACGAAGCCACTCGGCATCAACACCCACGGTAGACATACGGTCTATCGGTTTTACTAACTGTATCTCTCTCTCTCTCTCTCTCTCTCTCTCTCTCTCTCTCTCTCTCTCTCATTCACTCGCTCTGTCCCGACGCACCCTAAGATTTAGCGTCGGCTTAATATAACACCCGCGCGGAAGTTACATCCAGATCACGGGTAAACTAGTTTCGCGAAAGTTTCGCCAGCACAGATGGAATCGGGCCGGTTATACGGGTGTGCAGGACACGTCCCAGGGACCACCCTCTTGCACACGACTCACCGGTAAATACCGAGGGGATTGGGGAAGGTGGAGTTCGGGACGGGGGCAGCGTTCGATGGAAAATCAGATTATAAGAAGTTACCGGCGGCGCGGCGGCTGTAGAAAATTTGGATTTCGTTCTGGCGTGACATGACGCGTCTCGCTTCACCCTCTCGCAGGAACGTTACAGTAAATAATTCATGAAAGCAAACGAGACTAATCTACACGTAAATCTAGTTCGTTCAAGTTCCGCGTAAGAGCGGTGTAAAGCAATTCGCGGAGCCCGACTGCGCGCGAGCAGGCGAACACGAAATGCTACCTATGCGATTTTCTTATTCGCTTGGGCGAATATCGAAGAACGTCCATTTCAGATTATATCTTTTTATTAAACAGATTATGGCATGCCGCGGTTCTCTCTCTCTCTCTCTCTCTCTCTCTCTCTCTCTCTCTCTCTCTCCTCTCTCGCGGGCAGGAAAATTTCATTTTTGTAATTGGATTGCTTGTTGCTCGAGAAGATAGTTCAAACTATGGCAGAATGTGGGACACTGTTCAGCGTGACCATATTCGTTCATAAAATGTGATTGGTTTTATAAATTGTTGCTCGTGTGTAACTGCCTATCTAGCAATGTCGATGACATTTTATGGACTTCAATTTGTATACGTTGTTTGTTACCTTTGCAAAATATTATAATAACATGTCCGATCGAGACACAGTTAACGGTTTACCCACCGAAAGCCTATTAATAGCAAAGCTTAAAAATTCCCAATCAAAATGATTAAATTAGGTGAATGGAGGTGAGTTGTTGGTTCATGATTGAAATTGTTGTTACTGTTGATGGATCTACTAATAAATCCTTAGTATAGACCATGGACTTTCAAGAATTATGGAATAATCGGTGGTTGATAATATAATGGGTCAGGTGAAATTTTACGTCACCAGCCTTCGTTTTTGTTTAGACAAAGGCTTTAACTCTGTTATAAACACGTTGTTATACTTGAGAAAGGTATTCGGAATTCGGAGTCGAAGCAATGTAACTGTAGGAACTTAGGGAAAAAGAGGGAATCGAACCCGGGATTTTCTGGTCGTACTTATTGCACTGATCCATGGAACCCTCTCCGTTTCTCCTAATTTCTTCTACTCTGTTCTGATATGGGGGGTCCTGGTCCTAGATAACTGTGGCGGCTATACCACCTGCGCTCATCGAGAGTAGGGCAATAGGATGAGACTTTCCGAGACAGTACCCGATCCGTCTCCGATTCATACACTCCGGGACAAAAAGATAGCACACCTTGTATTTTCCCAAATTTTGCGTTAAAAACTGATTAAGATACATACTTTCTTTTACCGATAACTCAGAGCGTGTCTGTATATACAATTTACGAAATATCGTCGACAACGTATGCTTCGACAGAATTCCATCACAAGAAATGTAAGTATTATTGTTCGCAAGCGGAACAAAATGATAGCACATGTAGTAAATCTACGCTTTCCAGTTACACCGAAGCTCGCGAATTGCGAACATCAATGTCGAAACATAGTTAATAAAGTCCGAGATATTATTTCGTGTAGTATATTTGTAAAAAAAGGCGAAATATTTTAAAAAATGGATCGCGGAAAGAGATTGAACGCGTCTGAAATTGACAATACAATAAAATTGAAAGACGAACAATATTCAATGACAAAAATAGCAAAAATTATGAATAGAAGTCGAAAAGTAATAATAAATTTCTTGACAAATCCGGAAAACTATGATAAAAAGAAGAGTTCTGGACGCCCGCAAAGTCTAAATGTCCGGGAACGACGTGCAATACTAAGAGCAACATCAAATTCTAAGACGACCGCAAGGAAAATTGCTCAAAGCGTTGATGCAGATGCTGATATAATGAATGTGAGACGTGTTTTACAAAAATGCAAATACATAACACGAAGAAAACTGAAGAAAAAGCCTTAGTTAACTGTGCAACGTAAGATGAATCGATTACACTTTGCGGAAAGGAATATTCATATGCGACAGAAATGGCGAAGAATAATATTTACGGATAAACAGAGGTTTAACTTCGATGGACATGACGGTCCGACTTACTATTTTCACGATATGCGAAAAGAGAAACAGTTATTGAGTCGTCGGCAAATGAGAGGTGGTGGTACGATTATTTGGTGGGGTATCGGGTACTATGGTAAAATGGAAATCAAATGTATAACAGAAAAAATGAATAGCGAAATGTATTTGGAAATGATTGAGGAACAAATAAACGCGTACGCCACCAGAAATTCTGGAGAGAAGTTTATTTTTCAGCAGGATAATACCGCAGTACACACTGCAAAAGTAGTAAAAGTGTACTTTTCTCGAAAAAAAATTTGCGTTTTGGATTGGCCAGCGAGGTCACCCGACCTTAACTTTATTGAAAATTGTTGGGGAAATCTTACCCGAGCTGTATATGGAAATGGCAGACAATTTCGGAATATTTTCGAATCAAAAAAATGTATTCAAAATGAGTGGGAACAATTAAACGAGTGGAAACAATTTGCCAAAGAGAATGATGGCTGTTATTGAATGTAAAGGAGGAGCCACAAGATATTAAGCATTAAATATCATTCGTTGATTTATTTTAATACATAATATTAAGTTAAATGTGCTATCATTTTTCCCAATATATTTCCTTAAAAGTTCCTTTTTTTTATTTTTTAATAAAATTGTATAGACTGGCGAAATTTAATTCAATTTCATTTGTCTATGTTTATAGAGGTATTTTGCGAGTATGTATAAAAACAAAACCTTGATTGTAATGTTAAATAAATAAACATTACGTTAATTTTAAAGTGTGCTATCTTTTTGTCCCGGAGCGTATATACACCATCCTTAACCCCCTTCCGATATTCCAATGTCTAAGACAAGGTCTGCTTAGACTGTTAGGATAACCTTACTGACGCAGACTCTAGCAGACCCAAGACGAAACGCTTCCCCTTCCTTTTCTCTCTCTTTCTCCAAAACATTTATTAGCCGTTTCATAACTATTAAAATGCTCGCACAGAAAACATAATGAAACAATACAGAACATTACGCGTCG
This sequence comes from Agapostemon virescens, assembly GCA_028453745.1. NCBI lineage: Eukaryota > Metazoa > Arthropoda > Insecta > Hymenoptera > Halictidae > Agapostemon > Agapostemon virescens. Next base: position 22,251,055 of record CM052083.1, read on the forward strand.
GTAATACCCGAAAATTTCGAAGGAGCTTTCAAAACAAACGATTTTACTATTCTCCGATACAATCCTGTTTAATGTTCAATTTCTCCGAATTACCAACGACGAAAATAAGATTTTGAAGAACAGTTTCCATAAACTAACTAAAATATGATTGATGACACCTAACGGAACTCTGGCCTGCTTCAATTAATCTCAAGACCCACGGAATAGTAAAGAATGATCTTTCATTGCACAGAGAATCTTATAGTGCCACATCCAACAAAACGCAGTCACATTTCTTCGGTACGACTCTTGCGAAGTTGCACTCGAAAAATGATTGCAAGCCGTGGAACCATTATTTCACTCCGTCTTTAACAATCGCTTGCTCCAAATCGAATATTTCTTAGTAGCAATTTTCGAACAAAAGCGTTTCCAATCTCAACTTCGCGAAAGCTGTAGGTACCTACTCCTCCGGACGAGATTAATTTATTTGGTATCGAGCGTCTTCGATTCGATCAGACTCGCGCGATGTCGAGCAAACCCGATCTAGTCGTTTCCTTCGAGAGATGAAGAGAGAGGGAGATGGATGGGTAGATAGGTAGATACATGGATTGAGAGTGAGAAAGAGAGAGAGAGAGAGAGAGAGAGAGAGAGAGAGAGAGAGAAAGAGAGAAGAGGGATGGAAAAGCGAAAGAAGAGCAGAAAATCTGTTCGGATAGAGCCCGCGGAATGGGAAGTTAACTGGGTGCTTCTTCCCCCCGGGATATCCTGTGTCCGGATTCATGTGTCGGATTTGAAAGTTCCCTAGGCAAGTTTATCTAGGCAGTAAGAGTGGAAGGAGATTCGACGTTTCGGTACACAGAATCGCACCAGTTACTTACAGAGGGGCCACGTTCGCTTGCGTTTGTGTACGAGGAATAAGCAACAACTTTAGCTAAGTTTAATGACGTGCATGAAGGCTGGAATCAGCAAAGCGCTTTGCCCGAAACAAATTTCCTCGAGTTCGGTACAAAGGACCACGCTGAGCACAATGCCGTCCTGTCCTTGTGTGCACGCGCTCGCGCCTGTATCAGTAAACTGTAATTTTCCAACGCTCTACAATTTATCAGTACCAGGAACTTCCCGGCGACTCTGATCAAGACTAACCGAGAACGAACTTGAATCATCTCCGGCCAGACTGCTTTCGATGAGCGCACGCTTGAAATCGTTAGAGGTTGTCGGAAAGGTTTAGAGCCGTCGAAGCTATAGCAATTTCGAGAACGAAGTCTTAACACTTTGACTGCTAAACTAGCAGCCATAAACATTCGATACAAACGAAGTAAGCGATCGAATGAATTCAAAATTGAAAAAATGAAATGGACGGTGAGTAGTCTTCTAACCTTTCTGTATTTTCTGAATCTCTATTAAAATTGGTGTTCAATCCCGGAACAACAAATATTATATGATTATATTCAGATTTAATTTAGTCACCGAGTTTAATTCGAACTGAAACATTTCCCCCTTTTCTACCGGCATAAACCGCCGAAACCTCCCGCACGAGCAACACCTTGAAACTTTAAGCAATTCAAGTAATCTGCGGCAATCGCGTTCGCGGATTTAACGCAACACCATTTACATTTCGTTCTTTCCATTAATATCTCGTCTTTTACATTTTGTATTGTTGCCTGTTCTTCAAGCGAAGAAATGATTAAAGTTCTTATTATTAATCTATTAAATTATCTATCGTTGTTTTACCGCTATTTTAGAAAAGTGTACTCAGCGGTTCTCTAGTATTGTTGAGTACTGAGAGACGTGACAACGTTCTTGTATTATTTTCAACTAACTAAAGTTGACTAAATCAATTCACCGATTAGCTTTTTGCAATTCCTTCCACATCTTTTCGATAAAACATTTTATTTTTTCCATTTTCCATTTTCCTTCCCATCATCCATTCTCTCCACAGCACATCCGGTACCGTCTCTACAGCGTACAAGATGATTCTGTTAACTGTACGACGACTGTTTCAATAGTAACATACAATATAGTAATTCGTTTTCTTTGTTATCAAGATATAAAGGTCACCCTAAGTTACTTTATTGTAAAGGGTAAATTACAATCTTGTAGTTGATGAGAGAATTGAATTTGACCTTTTCCATTTTCCTATCCAATCGTAACCGTAATTTTCTGTATCGTGTTCGGATCGATTCAATTAATTTTGCTATCTAAAGTACATATAATCTATTCGATATACCAAAGAACAGTAGAAATGGAAGTTGTTGGAGAGCAGCGAAATCATAGTGCCTCTGTTCTTAAGCGCTTAGTGTCGCGTAGCGAAATCTTTTTACAAACAATAAGATCCGCAGAACCGTTGCCGGCAGCGAATTTCGTTTATTATTATATTGACCCATAAGGAGCCAGATGTTCCGACGAACCGTTGCCAGCGGGAGGTCTGTTTTATTATCACATGGCGCGGAGTTTTGCGCCCTAATTCTAATTTGCGGCTCTACCTGCGAGAGTCGTTCAGCGAGGCGGCTCGGACGAGCGTTCGAAAAGCGGAATTTTCCATTTTTGTCAACAACTTTGCTCCCACTCCACGAACTCTGGTCAACGTTTTGCTAACCCTTCCATTTTTCCACTACTAAATCAAATCTTTGTACCATTTTTGTAAACGTCCCAACGTAGCGAATAAATAGCAAGACGGAGCGGTGATTCTTACACGCGATTCTTATCGAGATTTTTCGAGAGATTCCTACAGGATTCCTACAGCATTCGCCATTAGAAAAGGGTCACTCTTTTATATATCAGATAAGATTTCTACGCTCGAATTAAATAAAGTACAGTCTAACACCTCAACATCCGGTCAGCTATCATCAATGATACAGTCCACTCTTAATCTTTGAAGTGGACGCAACACTTAGGTTTAAACCTTAACGCTCCAATAGCGCTGTGGGGTGACACTAAACATTACCTTACTGTTATTTAAAATTGTTTAAACATTACTATGTTTGCATTTACGAAGTTAGTACAAAATGTTATTTGTTTGCTGCTGCTGATTGTGACCTCTCTGACAAGCCTCGAAGCGGAGGCACCTTGATTCACATTTTGCTTCGCGGATCCTGGATTTCTATAAGTGGGGTATTGAAAATTTGCAGGAAAGAGGACAAACTGTGCTTGATAACGATCGAGGTTACATAATAGATTAAAAATAAAAACTTGGTTTTACCACAAAGTTTGTTTCAGATTTCAAAATATTTCTTTACTTATGGGTACCCCTAATATATGAATCAATTGAAATATCGACTTAATCCGATAAAGTGGAAATTTGGTATGGGATCTTTGAATATAACTTTAATGTGGTGTACGATTTTGATTAGGTGGTGTACACTGCAGTTTCATAAACTTGCGCAAATTTGTTGCTGCACCTATGTGTTTACTTAAAGAAAGTAGAGTTTCAGGGAGACCAATTATTTTCTTTTTAAATGGGACAGTAAATTTTATCAACATCTGCGTTTGAATATCGCGAAATGCATGTTACTATTGTAACTCATAGTTAACAGTCTAGGACTTGTGCATAGTAGCACAACGCGAACCATGGAATTCGATACGTATCGGTGTTAATGGGTACACCATTAGATTACTCCTGTCACTAGCCATCAATACACATGAAAGGTCCAGTATGAACAGCCATATCGATAGACGGTAGCTACTTCGATCAGTGTACTAGAATTGAAACATTAACCAACACAGTCGGTCAAAGTTTCACGGGCATGGGAACGATTTCGCCGACGAACCAAAGATCAAAGCGAAGTGTCTCTGCCTTGAAATAAATCGGTCACAAATAAAGTGTGTAGAGCGACACACTTGTAGAAACGAGTAACGCGAAGCGTTCATTCAACTATATGGAAAGCAATTGATTTAATTAATTTGTTATTCGTTTTTTTTAACTTACACATGCCTACGAATGATAAAAGTAAAGCTACTTTTACCTTTTATGAAATTATTGAACAATGTTTTTCAAAATCGTGCAGTTGTAATAGGAATTGTTAGAACAGTTTTGATATCTGACAGAGATGCGATTTGCGAAAGCTAAGTACCTGGAAATGGTGTTCACGATGCTAAACATCAATCAGGTTTCGTCGAAATAAAAAAGCAGAATACTCCTTCAATATTTACATCGCGTTTGCAGCTCCAATATTTTAATGACCTCCAATCTTACGATTGTTCGAATAATACTAAAAATTAGGAAACATAACGAAATTCTATGGCAGACACCAATTGTATTTAAATATTTTAGTAAGTCGTGTCTACTGTATAGAATAGCATCCGATTTGAAAGCTTTCAGTGCGATTTAAAAATGTATGCAACTCGAAAATAAAATTTAAAAAAACAACACTTAGGGATGCTATTTCAACATGAACCCATTTTGAAAAAACAATTCTCTATTATTATTTCAGGATGATTTGCGTCTGTTTCCAATGGTCGAGCATTGTCTCTAACAGTTTTTCATGAATTTCACGTGTGTCGAGAGAACCAGGAGTATTTGCGCATGAATTTCCGACCTGAAAACCATAATCACGGAGTGGGTGTTGTAATGAACGAATCTACGAGCAGTGTCTCGCCGAGTATTCTGAATAATCGTCGCGATAAATTCCATTCCCTATCGAGGAAGCAACAATTATCGAGTTCGCGAACGAGGCCTCGGTTGGTTCAAGCCCTACGATATTCGCGCGAGATATATTCGCAGATTATTGGAATCGACCCGAGCCGGTTCGATTTATATCGTTCCCGAAAACTTCCTTTTCGCCTGTGCCCGTCGGCGTCATTACGAGATACGCGCAGTTACGATATCCAATTTTCTGCGACGATAATGGCAAAAATCCAATCATAGCACCTCGTAATCGCCTTGAGTGTTTCAAGCACCCATGCATTGTTATCTGTTAATTTATTGTTCTGATAAATAGCTTGGGTACGAAGCTAGGTGCACGTGCGCGCAAACCTTGCCATAAGTGAATAAATGTACAGACGATGCACAAGCTGCGAGCGTATCAACGCTGAAGGTACGTGATTCACTATCTACACGCTGCGAAACGCGATAGTTTAT
>CM052083.1:22264439-22275637 GCA_028453745.1 Agapostemon virescens
GCGCGCTAAACTATGCAAGCGGATTAGCACAACGGAAAGTTAGCAGAGCAGCCTCGCGCGTACGATAAATACGGACGTTTCAGCGATTACAAAATTAACCGAATAGGCGGCGGAATAGTAATGGTGGCTCGGAGTGGCGGCTAGAAATTCGCGCAATAATCCAAGGTCGAGCTCCGCGATAAAGGGAATTCGTGATAAAGGGCGCGCTAAACTATGCAAGCGGATTAGCACAACGGAAAGTTAGCAGAGCAGCCTCGCGCGTACGATAAATACGGACGTTTCAGCGATTACAAAATTAACCGAATAGGCGGCGGAATAGTAATGGTGGCTCGGAGTGGCGGCTAGAAATTCGCGCAATAATCCAAGGTCGAGCTCCGCGATAAAGGGAATTCGTGATAAAGGACGAGTGTTCAGCGAGCACGATGCGCTCGAATAATGGCTGCCATCGGTTAACTGTATTATACGTAGTACAGTGTAGCGTCGAAATTTTGAGAAATACTCCCGCGCCTCTGTTCGTCGTTCGACGTCTATGCTTTTAACTATGATGGTTGACGTTACAGTATTTTGTCGGTAACTACCGAAAACACTGTTCCGGCTACGAACAATGATGAACCAAAATATTGAGATTTACAATGTATCCTAATATTATCGAAATCAGAGAGAAAGTACAGTAAGTGTAAAAAGTATTCGCACAATCATTGATTCCTAACATTCTACATAGAGCAATTATAAGATAATTTGTGATATGTAAACGTAATTAACAATAGTATGTCTGCATACGCTGTCGGTATAGGTAGTACCTTAAATTCAAACCTTATTCAGTATAAAATGGAATGGAAAGCCGAGAAAACCACTGAAAAAGAAAGAAAGGAAACATCTTGAAAAAAAAAATCGAGACTAAAAGCTGTTCAGTATCAAAGATCAACCCTTTGTTTTTCGCTGAATTGATACGTTTATAACAAAAGTACCTAGAATTTGAAAATGTTGTTGTGTAGCTTTCAACTCTAAATTTATGAAAACAGGAAATAAATATCTACGTAGCTCCTGTATCTTATAATCAATTTTAAATGCTCGATAATTACAATGTCAGTATAAAATTCTTGGTTCCCAAAAGTGTTTTCATAGGAATCAATTTATTATATTTCCGTATCCAATTGTATATCGTAATAAAAATCGCACGAAATCCAAATAAATTAAATGTTGTCACTCCTATAAGAAAATATACGCTAACCAATGTTAATTCTTGGTAGATTAATGTTAATTTACTACCGTCGGCATACTTTAACGATTTCCACAAGAATCATATCCGGCAAGAAAGATTACATTGGAGTAGAAACATCACCGTGCAGTTATCGCAACAGTATTCACGAAGATGCAGAAAATGTCCGAAACCGTGTGTTTGGAGGCAGGAAATGCTCAGTAATGTCTGACATTCGCAAAATTATTGGCACTTTCGTTTTCGCAGCAGAGAAACTCTTGGAATGAAACAGCTTATGGGACATGTCATCTTCTTTTCCCGAAACCCATGTCAGGTGATTGTACGACGAGTAAAATTACATGACCCAAGGCTTGACCAGCTCGGCCGATAGTTTGCATAGACCTAGCCAGGAACGAAGCATGAATCGTTCGCGTAAATGTGCGGAATTCTGGATCATTCTCTGCATGCCACCGCGAGCCACGTCAGGACGGGTCGTCCCAAACTGAAACAACAGCGTTCAATTCGACACGTGTGTGCGTGATTTTAAAGATAACTGATCGAATTATATCGTATCGACGGCTTTCGATGTTTGCTTGTTTCGACGCGCGCACGCACGCACGCACGCACGCACGCACAAAGAGAGAGAGAGAGAGAGAGAGAGAGAGAGGGGGGGGGGGGGGGAGAGAGAGAGAGAGAGAGAGAGAGAGAGAGAGAGAGAGAGAGAGAGAGAGGCGAGTCCCAAGGGAAATTCGTCATATTGGCATTCCTGAAATGGCTCGTTCTCGTGCAACATGTAATGAGGAAACCTTATGAATCTCTGCACCCTCTCCAGTCCAAAGTTTTTACATTTATCAGACGTTTCGACAGTCAACTAATCTGCAGATTGTCTTCAAACTTTCTTGACTCGATATATGACAGACTATGCCCGTTGTGGCGTCATCACCAGACGATAAGTTCAGCGAGTATTCCGGTTTTCGAGGCCATTTTGCACGGGGTTTTAGGCATTTTTTGTCGAAAAAACTACAAAACTACAAACCTACAAACTAGAAAAGTCAAAATAATCAAAACGGCAGGAGTTATATATTTTTCAACGGGAAGTAGAAGAGATAGGTAAAAGAAGAAAAGTATATAGAGACCGCTTAGGTTCAAGTTGGAGCTTCTGTAAACCAATTCTAATTCTAAGCCGCGAGACGAAAGAAATAAAAATTAATATTACAATTTTTTATGAATAATGCTAAATCCGTTGATCGAGAACTTAGCGTTTATTATACGCAATTATTTAATATATCTACGTTATTCAAAAACGAATCAAATGTAATTGAATGTGCTTCATCCTTGTATATGAGTATTTCTGTGAGCCTTTATGCCGACTTTAATGGAATAGTATCGATGCTGAACTAATATCTCATAAATCCTAAGTAAAATCCTATTAACTACAACTATAACTACAACCGCATAGGAATTGATTCTATGTTACCAAAAAAGTCGAAAATGTAGAATAAAATTTGTTCATTTCAGACTTTGTTTTGAGAAAATCGAACACCGTATAGTATTATCGTCGAGGAACATTTTCTATTTTTACCACTTTTCTACACTAGATTTACGGCACGCGTCGAAATGACGCCTCTCAATATCTTTTATTTATTGTGATTACAATAAAGATGCATGCATGAGGAATAAATCAACAGATTTGTTTCTTTGGGTGTGTATTATTATAAAATGACCACACAATTGGGTAGACACATTCTTATTATTTTTATAAAGTAATGTAAAATGTTCGCTTTCGGTGCTCCGTAAACTTAGTGTTAATGACTAACAGCAGACGCGATAGGGAAATGAAACGAATGTAAAAACAAAAGAGTAAAGCGAGCATAGTTAAACATATTCAAGAAAGGCTCGCATAATTTTTCATAAAATAAAACGTTTAACTTCCGATTGCTTAAAAATTGAAATTATTTTAACAAAGTACACAGAATCTATTCCGTAAGAGAGAAGATTACTTCTGCCGTACAATTATAGATGCAGTGTAATCTATCGATTGGAACCCTCTGCTCTGAGTTCGCCTTTGTGTTTCGCGAAGTAGGCACTAACGGAGGTTGCATTATTTATTGTCGCGTAATTCACTGTTTAATACATAGAGTATCTCATTCGAGTTCGACATCTTGATTGTCTCGCTATTATTACTCGTACCGAAAAATGTATCGAGGGAAATTTGAATGGTATTGAGCAAAGCATATTTTAATGTTAGTTTTTCTCGCGAATGGACGCGTAAATGTAAATGTTATTTGAAGGTCAACTTTGTTTTTCTAACACGCCGACGAATACAGCTCGACGTTAGTTATAAAAAGCATTCATCTCTTTATGTAAAAGAATTAATAGTTTAGGAGATATTTAAACTTAAACAATTCCAAATCGCCATTACTGTCGCATCTCCTTATTTACCAACATCATGCTCATATAAGAAATCAAAATGTTGAAACTCCAACTGTAATGATTTATATGAAGTTTTATCGCTGCATGTTGCAGAATACCAGCCGACTTTGTAAGAAAATAAGGCAAACACATTGGTATGGCGTTAACGATGACTTAGAATTGTTTAAATTTAAACATCTTCTAATCCATTAACTGTTGTATACAGGGTGTTTCGTCTAAAACAGCACACCTAAATATCTTCACTACCTCTCAAAGTACAAAAAATGTTGCTAACGTAATCTAAATGGTTTCAAAAGACGAATCGGATGGAAGAATCGTTTTTTATAAATTGTAATTTTTGTAATCGTTTCTCCAAGGTCACTCGTGTTCTTTTACATATATACTCACAGTTTTTGTTGTTGTATGTTATAGCAAACATTATTGTGCATACATCTATGTTTAACAGCACGATCTTGAAATGACCGTGAACTCTAAAATTTGCTAATTAATTCAGAACTTACTTTCAGCGACATTTCAGATTTCAACGGTAACAGGAATTCGACTATGAACTTGAACTTGTAAATAAACACATTGTATCACTTGTCTGCGTACATAGAGAGCGAGAGAGATATGTATTTCAGAGTTTGCTCACTGCTACATTTCTCAGTGTATCGACAAGCGATCCACAATACGTTATTCCGAACAGGAGAAAATTCAAATGGTTTTAATTTACGGTGAAGTTCGAGAATGTCTAAGAGAGGCAATACGAATTTACAAAGACAGATTTCCAGAACGTTCTTGTCCATCACGTTCTGCATACTCAAGTATTGTTAAAACATTTTGTGAGACTAGTAGTGTCAACAGAAACATTCGTATAAGACGTAAGACTGTTACTCATGAAGCAAATGTGAACAATATCATCGCGAAAGTAAATCAAAACTCGCATGTTAGTATAAGGTAACTTGGACGTAAAACTGATATTAGTGTTACAAGCATATTCCGGATTCTTCATTCACAAAAATTTCATCCTTTCCATTTATCTCTTCACCAAGAGCTCCATGGAACAGACTTTGAAAACCGCGTACACTTTTCACAATGGGGTATACGGAAATATGAATGTGATGAAATGTTTTTCCAAACAGTATTGTTTACGGATGAAGCATCCTTTACAAATCATGGTCAGGTGAACCTCAAGAACATGCATTATTGGTCGATTGAAAATCCACGATGGTTTAGACAATTCGATAAGCAGAGACCACGTACCATAAATGTCTGGTGTGGTTTTCTAAATAATAGAATAATTGGGCCGTATTTTATCAACGGTACGCAAACTGGGCAGAAGTATGCTGAATTTTTAGAACATATTCTACCAAGTTTATTAGAAGATGTACCATTTAGGGACACGATGGGTGTCCAGCACACTTTTCCTGTATTGCAAAACGTGTCCTCAACGAAAAATTCCCAAATCGTTGGATGGGACGCAATGGACCTGTATCATAGCCGGCTCGTTCACTCGATCTCACCCCACTTGATTTTTTCTTATGGGGGACATTAAAGGGTACGATTTATCAAGAGCAGCCCACGACGCTAGAAAATATGGAGGAAGGAATAATTGCAGCATCTGCTGATATGAAACCTGAAATCATCGAAAGAGCTGTACAATCTGTCGTATTTCGCCTAACGAAATGTATCACAACGGAAGGACATCATTTCGAACATTTATTGCAGTAATAAATGTGATTATTTACAAGTTCAAGTTCATGGTCGAATTCCTGTTACCGTTGAAATCTGAAATGTTGCTGAAAGAAAGTTCTGCATTAATTAGCAAATTTTAGAGTTCACGGTCATTTCATGGTCCTGCTATTAAACATGGATGTATGCACAATAATGTTCGCTATAACATACAACAATAAAAACTGTGTGTATATATGTAAAAGAACACGAGTGACCTTGGAGAAACGATTACAAAAATTACAATTTACAAAAAACGATTCTTCCATCCGATTCGTCTTTTGAAACCATGTAGATTACGTTAGCAACATTTTTTGTACTTTGAGAGGTAGTGGAGATATTTAGGTGTCCTGTTTTAGGCGAAACACCCTGTATAAATAGGTTAGCATTTCTCCATAACCAATGTTGAATTGCATCAATTCATGTATTAAAAAATCAATCATTCTATTTACAAAAAGAACAAAATTGGTCTTTGTATGACGTTTACTCACTCCTAAAATAATAACAACGAAATAAAACCTACTCGATACCATTCAAACTTACCCTGAAACACTTTCGCTCGGAGCTACAATAGCAAGAAAATCTGGATATCGAAATCAGGCCAGACCCTCTGTATAATCTGGTTGGGCGGGTGATTCGGAAATTGTTCGCCGGCTGTACAACAATAGATATTAATTACGTTCGGATAACGCAGAACCATTGTTCATCATAACACCCTGAAAACATTGATTGCAATCCTATAAAGTTTTTCGTCGAGTGGTCGATGCGCGGTGATTTATACATGACGGTTGCGTTTCGATTGGTCAAACTGGCCGAGTATAATAAATCTGATACGATCAACGGCCACTGTGATTCGAAAAATATGTCGGCACGTCGCCGGATGAATCTCGCGGGATTTATTTCTGGCTCGCAGCGGAATACGAATTCTATACGCGCGCCCTTCTTAATATTTACGCGATGGAGTTGCGTAAAGCGTGAGTTTGAATCTCGATCGATTTGCTATACTACAATCGTTTCAAAGGACTGCCAGGTAAATTCGATAAAGGATGAGGCTGTGGCTCGCCACATACACTGTGTACCCATTAAATTTTGTCACCGTTTCCAAGACATTTCCGGTAACGCGATGAAACCATGTTTCAGACAAAATTTCATTAAATCTCAAAAAATACATTCTACAATGTTAATTTGACTTTTTAAAATTAGTACTATACATTTTTGACATCATAGGATTCTTGCTGACGTCGAAGCAAATTTAATGAACTTAATAATGAACTTTATATGAACTTAAACTCGAAAGTGTTGTGAAAATGTAATTGTAATGAATTATTGTACAAATAACATTGTACAAATAACATTCTGTACTTAAAAACTTATTCATTCTGTAAGATCAAATGGTTATACGATGAACTACTACCAAAACAGTACTGTTGATAAGTCGATCAAATCGATGACACGATGACTTACCGACGATTCTGGAGCGTACATGATAAATACATACATCGTATAGGAAGCGACGAACGTAAACGTAAATGCAGACGTCCTAATTATAACAACAACAAAAAATGTAACAAAAAACGAAGCTCTGTCTCACAGAAGATGTAATCTGCTTTGTTGAAAGAAATAATTTTTCATACACTATTGAATTCGTCTCGAAATCAGCAACAATCCTATGAAATCAAAAGCATTTTTCGAGGTTCAAAAATATGCAAACATTTTATCTATAGAGTACTGATGAAATTTTTACTGAAACTTGTTTCCATTGCACTACCAAAAATACATTACGAACGATGACAAAACTTAAAGAGTACACCCTGTATACTTCCAAACAAAACCACCTTCAGATTCCAAACAGACAACGAAAAAACTCCTTTTATATACCGACCGTTATACATCAGCGACCGAATCTTTGCCCCTCGACCATGAACAAATCATTTTAGAAATTGTTTTCCGACAGTGGGCCAATGGGAAATTTTTTCTCCACGTACAAGGATCGAAAGAATAGTTCACAATGCTTGACGATTTCGAGACCAGCAGGCGTAAGGAATTGTGTTATTGAAAACTTCGTAGTTTGGAGGAGGCTGAAAAGGTGAAGTAGTGGGAGGAGGGAAAAGGAAGGGAGCGTTTCGTCCTGGGCCTGCTAGAGGAGGAGGAAAGAAAGGCTACCTGGCAGGTCCTGCTTTAGACGCTGGGATATCAGAAGGCAGTTAAGGACGGTATGTACAGTGACTTACGAAAGTATTCGGACACTCTTTAACCCTTTTAGTGCCGAGCGAAAGTATTGTCCTATGCGAAGAATACCGGGACAATTTAACGAATTGACTAAAGTTTGGGAAAAAGTTCATAAAAATCAAACGATGAATGATATTTAGAAAATTCAAAAAGCAGCATATTACGAAATAGAGAAAGAATAAAGTAATGTCAATTGTGTTTCAATGTTTGTTGAAAATCATACGAATAACATCGATATAAAACATTATGAAAAACATAGAAATGAGTTTCTCTTCTACAAACAATATTTCATCATGAGAATAATCATCGTTTGATTACAGCTTTATATAGATCACGCAGTATGAAGTATAAATATCACATTTTTGTAATTCACATTACCAAAATTTAGATCAGACAGAAGTGACTGTTAGTAAGCAGAGTGTGTTGAACCCCACGACACTTGCCCCAGAACTTTATAGAGCGAATCTTATTTTCGAACAAGTTAAACCCAAAATAATTTTTTGAATTTTTTTGCAATGGAATGGGACCATTTAGAACGTTTTATAAATTTATTTTGAAATAGAATTCGCTCGCAATGCGAATAGAAAGGCGGCATCGGGTACGCAACACTTACGAAAAGAGCCAACGACGATATATTGTCGTTCGGCACTAACAGAGTTAAATTTAAATAACTTTTTAAAAATTAAATCAAGCGACTCGATTTTTCTGGAGCAACTAGAGGCATTGATTACTTGATACAAAATAACAACTTAAAAATGTATCGCAAGAATTTATTTACTGCCTCCAAAAATCTATACAAAAATCTATATATTTAACTTAAGACTGTTCCAGTGAAATTGAAATTCCTTCATTTACCGTCCCCGACCGCGTACTGAAGTTACTGACAGACATTTCATAATTTGATAAAGGTCACGTGAAGGTCAACATATTGTACCTCGTTGAATTCGTCTTTTTATAAACTATAAGACTGTTGTAGTGAAAATATGCAGTCCCATTAAAGAAAACCACATTAATTTCATTTTAATTCACAGAATTAATGAATTTGTAGTTATGTGTGTGTAAATTTTGAAGTGGATGTACAGTGGTTCACAAAAGTATTCGGACACTCTTCACACCTAAATAACTTTTTTAAGATTGGATCAAATGTCTTGACTTTTCTTGAGCAACTAGTTGCATTAATTTAATAAATGATATACAAAATGAATTTTGTAAATATTGGAATTAGTATGAATTACATGACTAATAAATAGGAACTTTTTAAATATTTTTTATTTGAGCCACGTACTAAAAATATTAAAGACGCATCTGGTAGATCTATAATAGTTATACACATGCAGAAAAATTCATTGAAATGGATCGGCATACACACGACACGCCATCGAAAATGGTGAAAATCGCAATTTTTCATGTTTCTTGGTCAGTTTCTACTTAAACTCCACAAATTCTTACATCTTTCCACGCGTGTCATTTCTTCCCACGTCAATCGATTTTGGTGAAATTTTCAGCATGTGTATAACTAACACAGTTCTGAAAACGCATATTTTAAATTTTCATTACGAGTTGAAATCAAAATGTTGTAAAAAATGTCTTTTCTACTTTCCCGCGTAATTTCTACCAAATAGAATTATTTCGAAATTATTTTTGCATATCATTTAGTAAATCGATACTTTTAGTTGTTTCAGAAAAGTCAAGTCGTTTGGTTCAATTTTGAAAAAGTTATTTAGATTTAAAGAGTGTCTGAATACTTTCGTGAGCCACTGTATCTACCAATTCAGTATAGAAGTATCGTGGTAACTATGAAGAATGATATGCTTTTGAAATCATGCGATGATTTAACACTAGAACTACCGAACAATAAATCCAACGATATACATTGTTTTGTAATAATGACGAGACTACATCTACTAAAACTTCATACAATACTTATTGTAAGGTATACGTCATTAAAGAAGTACATCCGAAAATTTCTGATGGAAACGTTTTTATAACTTCAATAATTGTGAAAGAAAAAACTAGGGACCAGTCAAAATGACTGGTTCGGTAGTTCTAGTGTTAAGTAGTAAAAATGGCAAGAAAATTATACCTCGTTATTCTGGAAACAAAAAATACACAATTTTTGTACACCTGAAATTTGTAATAACCTAATCATTTTTTATTCCTTAAATTGTTTACAATTGACAGTTCTGAATAGAGGTGCCCCATTAAAACATTACGAATGAATGAGTAGTTAGTGAGTCGGATTGAAATGTCTATTCGAACTCGCCGTGACATGAGGATACTTTTAGCGTCGTGTAGTGTTTGACCGAAATCAAATAACGCCATTTACTGACGTACTCATGAACGGCCCGAATCGTCCAAAGAGACCACCGTAAATTGACGTAATAGAACAGTTAAAGTGCTCTTTCGGAACGGTATTAATATTAGATCACATTAACCAAGAGACTCCAACTTGAATATGCGTTACATCTCAGCACTCGAATCGAGAGACAGGATCGCATAGTTATAAACGATTTAGTAACTTCTGCTCCTTGAATAAATTTACTCTGACTATCAGATAAAATACATCGTTAATCACGAGCTTAACCCGATATAGATTCCTCAACTATATTTGTTGCTGGAATTTTCAACACGTTCCGTGCCAAACCGTTTTTTAAAGACTTTTCATTCATGCCGCGTGGGGCGTATACGACGCTTTTGCGATTACATAAGTAATAAAAGCTTTCAACAAAAGGCAGTCGAAAATAAATGATCGTTATGCTCTGTGGTACGTGAACGCCCCATGTTATAAGAAATGCAGTATGCACGATATGAAGATGTCTATATTTGACTGTACGATAAGTTTTTAAAAATATCTTCGCTTTTCGATTAGAACTACAAGCAACCTGAACGGAAAGTTCAGCGTGGGTCGTATACACCCCACGTGGCATGGAACGTGTTAATTTGTAGGATGGATGGCGGATAGATCGGTGATTCAACTGAAAAGGGTTTAACAGTGAAATATAGGAAAATAAATATATATATATATTGGATAGTCGGAAAAGTATTGAGAGATTTTTGTCACTAGCTATTGTTTGGTGTCATATATCGGACAACACTAACCAGATTGTGTCATACTGACGCGAAAAATTTGTGATGTTTACGGTCTAGATGCTTTATCAAATGCAACAGCATGTAGATGGTTTGCTCGTTTTCCTTCGTGGAAATTTCGTTATTAAAGATGCACCTCGCTTTGATCGACCAATCACTGAAAAAGTCGATGAAATGGTTGCATGAAAAATGCAAATGGTTGAACAAGATCGACATATAAGCATTCATGAGATTGCTAGGGAACTATACATTCACCATCGAATCGTGTCGGATTATTTACAAAAGTCTGGATACAAAAAGAAGCCGAGTTTTTAGCCGATAAACCACAGAAGTTCTATTCCGATGGGATTATGGCTCTACTCCAAAAAACGGCAAAAGGTCATAGATAATAATGGCCAATATACAGGGTGTCCCACGCAACTGGAACAGGCTGTATCTCCTAAATGATTGAGAATAGAAGAAAATGTTATAAGTAGAAGTTAACAGGTATCAGGCGGTGCATAATATGCAACTAATTTTATGCACTTTTGTGCATCGGTGC
>CM052083.1:22276037-22334929 GCA_028453745.1 Agapostemon virescens
GCACCGATGCACAAAAGTGCATAAAATTAGTTGCATATTATGCACCGTCTGATACCATTTAACTTCTACTTATAACATTTTCTTCTATTCTCAACCATTTAGGAGGTACAGCCTGTTCCAGTTGCGTGGGACACCCTGTATACTTGAATAAAATTAATTTTGAATAAAAGAAACATTTCATACAAAAATGACAAAAATCTCTCAATACTTTTCCGACTATCCAATATTATATAGAATATTCATAGTTCGTTCTTTTCCGAGATGCAGTTACAGACGGAAAGCATGTCTCAGTCTCATCGATGTGGACAACATGTTCGAGTAAAAATGGGGGAAGTTCCAAGTGGACGTGCCCAAAGCGGGTCTTTTCGTTTCGCTTTACTGAGCCTCTTTGCGAGAAAATAATCGTCCCAAACTTTCAGGAGTCTCACGAAGAGGTTAAGTGTGATGGGAACGACGAAATTGCAATAGCCTACAAATTGGTGAAAAATAGAAATTTTCGCCGAAACTTCCGTTACACGTTCCATTACAATATTAAAAAATCAAGGGGTTAAATAATTATTGATCCAAATTTGGGAAACCTAATGTAGCGACCATCGACACGTACGATAAAACATTTGGCGTGCAAATGGTTGGGTCATTTATGAGGCAAGTAACAACGATGCTATTTTTGAGAATGCTGTTTTTAACGCGTACACCTCGTAAGATTAGACAAAGCATGCTACGTTCGTTAGAATCTTTAGTCTTCGGCCTCGATAGCAAATGCTGGTATCATAAGCCCCGAGTTTCCGAAAGGTCGCGCCAGCCAGGGTCCGAAGGCCGACAACTGGCCGCGGCATGCACCTCACGGCCTCGACGGAAATTCCGCTGCGTTGTCAAATTTTCCGCCGATACCTGACATTCCTACGAAACGCGCACTAAGGGCGCAAGGAACAGCACCGTTGTACGAGCCCAGGAAAGCTACCTGATTGGTTAAGGATCGCCAGATACATTAATCAATTAGAAAAACTTCTACGTAGATAATCGCCGCACAAAGTGAACGTTTGTGATCGCGAAGAAAAAATCGTCATTCTTCCGACCATCCTGATCTTGTATACTCCTCTTATCAATTCAGAAATAAATCAGTTTCTCTTTCTCTTCAGTTTCAACTTCCATCACTAAATATCGTCAGAATAAAAGGTCAGCTTTATCAATTGTATATACTCGAGTAATAGATAGATTCGATAGCGAAATTAATTAAACTGTGTTGCATTAGAAAGAAAGTCTGTTAACAGTATTTAACGGGAGCAACGCAAGAAGTGTAAACGATTACGGACAACCAACTAAAATTCAAGCAACACCGCGGAATAGTAGGTACAATGCGATCAGCCGCGAAACAACCGAACGTTTCAACAACTTCAGCTCTGCGGAGAACTTAGAAGGTCCTCCACCTTTTAGCGGTCGGTTGCGCGCATTGCAAGGAGCTGGTGTACACGAAATCGTTATCACACCAGGACTTGATCCGCTGCTGGAAACTTCGCGATGCCTTGAATTAACTTTGTCCTCTCGTGAATTTGCAAAGGATGTGGCCCTTCGATATCCTGGATCTTATGAGGATTGCAGAGCATCGCATCTACTTCAACCCTTTTATAACCGATGAATATTTCAGATGGTGCACCTTTAACATCGACCACGCCTAACCTACGCGACCATCTCGCTTTCTACTTTCCTAAGGGTGATTTAAACACATGGACAGTTTGCGTTTTCTCTTTTCTTTTGTGCCAGCGAAATGGTATTGCTGCAAAGTTTCGGAATCATCACAAGTCTGTGATTCACTGCGGACTCGTGAGTATTCATAGCTCGTCAAAATATATAAACACTACCAAAGCACAGAGCTAAACAAGATTTTATAGTATATTGCTGTTCTCGTTGCACTCCGACGCATATTATAGTTTTCGAGACATATGTATATGCCACAAGCAATATATATTTAGAGAAAGATTAAACATCTAGTGAATTTCTACTGAGGTGGTGATGGACTTCGAATCGGACAGGGAGAGGTTCACCAAAGATTCACAGAGCCTAGCTACACTCTTCGTATCGGACGCGAAGCTTTTATTTCGACTAGATCGATGGATAGTAGCTAACGACAAAGTTGATATGGTCGGTGTGGATAAGTACAAAACGCACAATGGCAGAACACGCGTAAAAACAAGGACGCGAATGGCGTGGACGTTACGAAAAGGCGAGTCGGATCGGATAGTTCGTTCTCTTCCGAGATGCTGATACAGGCTAAAGACTTTTCTCGGACCCTTCGATGTAGAAAACATTTTCAGAGAAAAATGAAGAAAGTCCCAAGTGGACGTGCTCAAAGCGCGTCTTCTCATTTCGCTTCACTTAGCCTCTTCGCGAAAAAATATACAATCGTCCCGAACTTTCGGGGGTCTCGCAAAGAGGGTAAGTGTGGGAACGACGAAATTCCAATCACCTGCAGTTGTATGTAAATATGAAATCAGAATTTCTGTATAAAAAAATACACATTTATTGTATAACAATACAAAATACCAGGTGTATGCATAAGTTCTTTCCGGTTTGACTAAGAGGTGGCGCCAGTGAAAAGTACGCAGCGTATTAATTTGACACATATACCATTTTGTTCGTCTAACATAAAACTACAAACACACATAAGTTGAGTCTGCCAAGAACTGGCGTCTTTGTTTTATCGTTCAGTAATCATGTCGAGTTTTGTGCCTGAAAAAGAACATTTGCGGCACGCATTGCTTTTCTTATTTCATCAAAAGAAAAAGGCTGTCGAAAGTCATCGTTTGTTGGTAGAAACATATGGTGAACACGCTCCATCGATTAGAACATGTGAGACATGGTTTCGACAATTTAAAAGTGGTGATTTCAATGTGAAAGACAGTGAGCGCTCTGGTAGACCACAAAAATGCGAAGACGAGCAATTGCAGGAGTTATTGGATGATGACCCAACTCAAACTCAGCGGCAATTAGCAGAAGCATTACAAGTATCACAAGAAACAATCAGCAGACGTTTACGAGCAATGGGAAAGATCAACAAACTCGGTAAATGGGTCCCACACAATTTGAATGAACGTCAAATGGAAAATCGCAAAGTCACTTGTGAAATGCTGCTTCAACGCTACGAAAGGAAATCCTTTTTGTATCGAATTGTGACGGGTGACGAAAAATGGATTTATTTTGAAAACCCAAAGCGGAAAAAATCATGGCTTTCACATGGCGAAGCCGGTCCATCAACACCAAGACCAAATCGCTTCGGCAAGAAGACCATGCTCTGTGTCTGGTGGGATCAGACCGGTATTGTGTATTATGAACTTTTGAAACCCGGAGAAACTGTTAATACACAACGCTATCGCCAACAAATGATTAATTTAAACGACGCATTAATTGAAAGACGACCGGAATGGGCCAAAAGACATGGCAAAGTGATTTTGTTACACGACAATGCGCCGTCTCACACAGCAAAACAAGTGAAAGACACTATGAAATCGCTTGGATGGGACATCCTACCACACCCGCCGTACTCCCCAGACCTGGCACCATCTGACTATCACCTCTTCGCGTCAATGGGGCACGCGCTCGCAGAGCAGCACTTCAGCAATTTCGAGGAAGTTGGAAAATGGCTCGACGAATGGTTTGCCGCAAAAGACAAGCAGTTTTTCTGGCATGGTATTCATAAATTACCTGAAAGATGGACGAAATGTGTAGAAGCCGATGGCCAATATTTTGAATAAAAAAAAAATTAATTTCCCTTGAAAATTACGTGTTCTTTTTGATAAAAAAACCGGAAAAAACTTATGCATACACCTAGTATTTTATTCAAAGTATTACCCATCGGTAGCAATACACTTTTTCCATCTCCCTGACAGTTTGTAGATACCGTGCCAAAAAGCTGTTTCTCTTTTGAGGCAAACCAGTCATAGAGCCATTTTCGTACATTTTCGTAAGATGTGAAGCGCTGCTCAGCGAGTGCGTGTTCCATCGATGTAAATAAGTAATAATTGGATGGAACCAAGTTTGGTGACTAAGCCGCATGCGAAAGTATTTCCCAACTAAACGCCTCAATCGTTCCCTCGACCGGTTTTGCTGTGTGCGATGGTGCATTATCATGAAGCAAAATCATTTTGCGTTGCCTTTTTTGATAGTCCGGTCGTTTTTCACGCGAAGCTTGGTTCAAATCGATCATTTGTTGTAGGTAGCGTTCAGTATTAACGGTTTCGTCGGGGTTTGACAGCCCATAATACATCGCAACCTTCTGATCCCACCAAACACAGAGCATTGTCTTCCGTCCATAATGATTTGGCCTTGCAGTCGATGTCGATGGTTCGCCTGAAATTACCCATAATTTTCTACGCTTAGAATTCTCGTAACATATCTACTTCTCATTGCCAGTCAAGATTTCATAGAAAAATTCCTTTCTTTTGTAGTTGGCGAGCAGCATTTCGCAAGTGATCTTCTTGTTGTCTTTCAGTGGTTTCTGTGCTCACCGACAGAGGGACCGTAGGACGAGACTTTCCCGCTAGTAACTGATCCATGGTCGATTCATATATATAACATCCTTAACCGCCTTCTGCTAACCGCATAGTCTGCTAGGTAGCCTCACCGATGAGTCCTCTAGCAAGCCCAGGACGAAACGCTCTCCCTTCCTTTTCTCTCCGCTTCACCTTCACCTTTTCAGCTACCAAATTTCATTCCGTTCATGTGTAACCCATTCGTTCTCTGATTCTTTCCCATGATTTTCAAACGTATGGAAACGGCTTCTCGTGTCGCATTTAATTGATCCGCGAGTTTTTGTTGCATTTGAGCGTCATCCCTATACAACGATGCTTGCAATTCGCCATCTCCAAACTTTTTCGGTGGCCTTCCACGTTCTTCGTTTCTCACATGAAAATCGTCACTTTTGAATTCTTCAAACCACTCAAAACACTGATTTATCACGAGCATGCTCACCATAAGCTTCGATGTGATTCTGCAGCAGATTTCTTCAAATGGTAAGAGAAAATTAATGCTGTTCGCAAATCGTAGTTTCCCGGCAGAAAATTCCACATATTCAACGCTATTGAAAACTATACTGTTGTATGAAACTTGTATGGTTGTAAGTCGAAAGTCTTCATCAGATGTCAAAACAAGAAAATGGTGTCAATGATGCGGTTTCACGGTAACTACATCAACAGCTTGCGCCACATATGGGCAAATTGCGGTTTCATATTTACAGATCTGTTACACCTTTGTACTGTGGCGTAATTCGGCGCGACAAACTGGCGCCGAGTCCCACCATATGTTTAGGCTAAGTTTCGAGTGCGTTTGAGCGAATGAGTCCGATTGTATCCTGCGTGTTTGGCTCGTGAGAATATTTGGATTGGCTGGCCGAATGTTTAGAGTGGCTGCTTGAATATCGAGAAGGGTGCGTGCGTTTAGTTTTAGTTTAGAGCGAAAGGATCATGTGAAAATGAGAGAAAGAACGTCGCGAGGATGGCTGTGCGAGCGGGTGAATATGCTGGTCAGTTAAGAGTCGTATTCTAGTCCACATCGAAAGCACAACGAGAACGACCCTGCTGACGACACTAGGACTGTATGGTCTCGAGCAATAAAGCCAGTGTTTCATAAGACATCTCGCGCTTATTTCAACCCTCCACCTCTTTCACAGTACAATACAGTCCTTCCTGTGCGAGGGAAGGTGGTGCTTCGAGAAGTAGTTAAAGTTAATAAGTTAAGAATAAATTGGTCCGTCCACTACGTGTAAACGACCAAAGTCTTCAGAATTTAAAAATCTACCACAGACCGCAACATATACACCTCTCACATCCTACAGTAATCCAAAATAGTTGCTCTTAACGTTTGGGAAACCTAGTGTTAACAAGTACTCAAATGGGAAAAGGGTTCTATTTAAATCATTACAATATAAGGATGGTAATAGATCGACCTACATAAGCAAATTTGTAGATCCTCAAAATGCCATAACAGGAACAAGTGCATTGTTCGAGAAACGCTCATGTTCCTAACAACTTCTATTACAACGTGCACCCTTCTTGGCACTCTTTTATAATATCAATTACTTTAGTATAATTTTTCCAAATGCCTCGATTTTTTTATATTATATTGCATATAGAAGAATTTCGAGTAAACTCCAAACATCTTTAATTGGACTTCATGTCGAGAGAGTTACCTGGTCATGGAAACGTAGGAATTTTGTTCTACATCCAAATCATTAGTATGTATGTATGTATGTATGTAACACCTTAATAGTTAATAAAATTAAATAACTAAACTAATTAAGCAACTACATTCGTTTGAGACCTGTCAGGTTTACTGGGAACAAAAGACGTGAAAAATTGTGAGTTGCCCTAATTCTTTAATCACGGATTGTCCAAATACGTCAATTGTATTTATGGATATTTAATTTACCCTCTATTGATACGTTTTAACGAATGTGCCAATTACGTTGAAATACGATCTGTTTAGTAACAAAACGAAGTGGTTTCGAATAAGCCCTCGCCAAGCTGCAATTTAAACGGGGTGAAAAGGAGGCCTGTCCTTTCCGCTAACCGAGTTTCTGAACCTGAGACAGTTTCACTTCACATTCGGATATTAATGTAATAAAAGTGTAGTAGTCGGTGCAAGGGCCTCATCCTCAAGTTTTGCCGTTTTTGCATCGCTACGCTCTCGTCCTAAAAATCTCAGTTATTTCAGAGCCGTTATTACATTAAAGGCACAGATTAAACTGAAAGTTTTTTGCTGGTTCGTAATGTAATCACAATAATGCTTGAAACGCGAGCTACGTGTGTTTACCAGCAATCCCGTTGCAATTAAAGACCGGAATTCCTCCCACACTGTGCAGAGATCGATGGACCAACTGGGCCGCTGCCAAAAATTTTCATCGAAAATCGAAGCACGCCGGAGAGTAGGGTTAATGTCGATCGTGCGCAATCGACGTTAGCGGTAACAAAAGAAATTTAGCACCGGAAGGGCACGCTTACACGTGTAGGCACCCTTTTAACCCATTAACCCGTACGTTCGGCCGTAAATGGGGTTAAGTCCGAAGGTCTTTCTTGCCTAAGCTGCGTTTCGCTTCGCGCCGAACTGTACACATTGCCTTGAATTTCAAATAGATCAAACGATCTTCCAGACCGCAGGATCCTGCATTTTGCTCGTATTAAATGTTTACTGTTAAGGAATACAATTCCAGAATTAATCTTTCATCAAGATATTTCAACAATCGAAAAGCCTTACAATGGAAAAGACTTCTGTACGATGCTTGTTGAATACTGTTCGACACTTAATACTGAAAATCGGGATACCAGGAACAAGCGTCAAGCAAAGCGGAAACATTTCTAAAGTTGTTTACATCAGAAATAGGTAAGTTTTTCTATTCAATTTTCTTTATTAAGCATTTCCACAATGAAATGTGAATATAACTCGTATTTTTATAATTTTTTATAATGATTGGCATCCAAAAAGACAAAAAAAATGTATGTAATTAAGCATAGTAAGCAAAGACATACTTGAGTAGTAGCAACGTCGACTACGCATAGGCGACGGCCCTGACGAGTCGAGAAAAGGCTGCAATGGTCGTCTGGCGCGAACGCGTCGCGCACAAACTGTCAATGAATATCTTCTGATCCTTCTCGTATATTAAGGGAAGCAAATACTTTTCGTGAATGGTTTCTTTACCAGAAATGTCTGTAGAATGCATTCCTGTATAGTAAATTCCTGCTAGATAAAGGATTTTTGACATAAATATAAAAATAGATCGTATAAAGTACCCGCGTCGGCACATTTTCAAACTTTAACAATCATTTACAACTATTAGGGAGTACATAAAAATATAATTGGCTATATGGATGTGTAGAGGAGAGTCCCCTCTATCTCCTGACTCAAAGTTGAACTTTCTCGCGTGTTTAGTTGTTGAGTACCACGTCATTTTTTATCAAAATGATGCATTTTTACAAAAATCAAAATTTTTCGAAAACGTTGGGTGATGGAGCAATTCTACTTGCGGATTTGGTTTTAGGATGACAGAGTGTATAAGAATCACCCAACAGGTATTGCAAAACTCGAAAAAAGTTTGATTTTGTTGGACAGTGTAATTAGAGCGTGTGTCGTTATTATGTCCGAGGAGATAGCTGTTATAAAATGAACAAATGTTCTTTCGTATCTGTATATTGACAGTTTCCCATTTTTCTTAGTCTTTTGTTAATCATTAATAATTAATCATGTTAATTCGAGTCCTGTAGTAAATAAAGATTTAGTGTTCGTTACCCTGAATTTCTAGATTTTAACTTAATTTTACAGGAGTAAAAATTATCTCTGTTGAAAAAAATGTCTTTTTTGCCATTTACTTTGCGATTATTTTAAAACATATTTCGTTTTCAAAACTTTCACTTGTAGCACATGTTCGGGTACATATGCACTATGACTATAACTGCGTGGCCATGATTCATCCGACATATTCGATTATACTACATAAATTGTTTCGAACAACCAGGTTAACCTCCGCAATATAAAAAATTTCTAAAAAATTATTTTTTCCAATGAAATGTAGAATTCATCTATCTCGAATCTAATCCCACTGTGGACTGTAAATTCTAAATTTTGCGTAAAGCGAACGCGCCGACTCTAAGATTGTCGATGTAATTCCCGCCAAATTAATATCGGCCAACTGAATCACACGGTAATTCTTGAGTCCATTTTTATAAGACTTGTGTGAATGCGTTCGAGTAATGTGAAAAGTTGCTATGTTCAATTGGCTCGTTTGAAATCTTAATAATCATCGAAAGATAATTTTTTTCTGCCCTTATCGACGTTGGTCCCCCCTTTTGGCGAATTTGTTGTGCGCGTCTCAAGAGAACGGGGCTGCAGAGTGGTTCTTAATTTTCCGTTGCTCCGAAGAATTGACCAACCCCGTATCACTTCCCATTCCAATGCGTCCTAAACGTATTGGGCCTTGGCGGGAGTGCTACCGAGTGTGGCCGTCGACGAAGGATGTTTCGCATCGAAATTCCAGCAGGTCAGACCCGTTGGCAGGAACCGTGACCGAAACCCTTAGGCCTTAGAAGTTTATGTTACGGCTTTTAGCACTGCGACGTTGAGGTAAGTTATGAATAAGATCCCGAACTTGTTCAGTGTTAAAACCTATAGAAAATCCAGACTGTCGACAAAGCCCATCTTTCGGCTGACACCATTCAGTTTACCGATTTCATTAGTCCGGTAAGCACATCGTACAATACACCCCGTCGTAGCAGGCAACTCTCCGAAAAGCCATTTCTTCCCTTAGAATCTTAAGTACTTTATTCCTTTACGGCCCACAGCTGGTCACCAGACATCGAGTCATCATCAATAACTTATTGTTTTCGCCCGCTTTGTAAGACGAGGTGCTTTCCCGGATTTATTACTCGCTACGGATGACTCTCGAGACTCGCGGATTCCCCGCGCGTCACTCGCAACTACAATTTGCACCATCGAGTCAACTTTGGTCTGGCCGGTCACCTTACCCTTTCTCTGCAATGTTAAAATCAATCAGCTAAGGTGATCGTTTCCCTCGCCAACCCCGAAAAATGTAAAATCCACGAATCCGCGTGGATCATGTCATATTCCCACCTACACCGAGGTTACTTGTAATCAAACAGTAACACTCGAATTCACTTCAAAACCGTTTCTCGAAGAGAATAGTAATTCTTGAGTAAAACACCTATCGACAAGATACCTCACCTGTAATCGTTGCGAAGTTGTTCTGTTTGTGTTTAAAATATAGAATTACGTTTGTTGTGAAAAGTAAAAGTATCATCACTATCATCTGAACGGATAGTAGGGAATCGTTTCGAACTCGCATTTTCAAGAAATTTGAGTCGAAGATTTAACCCAGACCTTCGGCAACGCCGAACGACTATCCGCGCCATAAGACGATACGAACGAACAGAACTTTTAAATTGATTTTATTAGTAAATGTCGCATGTTAGCCGCAGACCGGACTATTAAAGAAGAACCATCGCTTAACACTACAAAGAAACGTGTGTATAAAGTCATTCCTGATGCGCTTGTTCAAAGACGTTATCGTTTTGCGATGGATCAGTCATCCGAATTTTTTTTTAAATGACACCACACATTTTTGACATCTTATTGTAGTAGCTGATGGTCAGATGATTTCAACGAACTACTATACGACCGATTAAATTTAAAAATATTGACGTAGCGTTCGGTAACGTTAATGTTCTAAATATTGTTGTCTCGATCGAATTACACACTTTAAAATGTGAGCGATATCCTTGCTTAAGTTAGTTGTACATACGACTAAAATAGACCTAGAAATCTTTCACAAGGAAATTGTCACAGGAGACTCAGGTAAAGACGTTGTAAAATCAGTATGTACTATTTTTGTCATAGTTCTTGTTAACTACAATTTTCGTAAAATTTTCTTTACACGACGTTTAATAATTCAATTCTTGCAAGTTCTTGAAAAACTCAGGCCGTTCTAAGGTATACAGGGACTTTTAATTAACTGTAACTAGTATACTGAATTGTGGTTCGCGTAAGAGACACTCGCTTAACCCTTTGAGGACGCATGTCGTGATATTGATGACGTCGGATCAGTATAATCGATCTTTAAATTATTGTAGTATCATACGGTCAATATATATATTTTTATTTTCATTCAGAACTGAAACCTTTAATGAAACATTTAACTTTCTGGAGGAAATATTTCCAATATTTTTAGAAATCTTCGTCCGCAAAGAGTTAAAAGTTAAATTAACTGGTTTCGTATGGTACACACGAGTCTCTATTGTATTCGCATCCTAAATAAATTCTTATTATTTTTAATAAACAATTTGAATTTATTTGTAGTGCTCGATGGTTCTCGTGTTAATGGAATGAACACCGACACGAGATTCCCTAGGAGATTGAGAATATTGGTTTACTGTCAGTTACTGTCTATTATAAAATCAACAGAACATAATTATAAAGGGCCTTCATATACAAATTGTGTATTTATAGATAGACATTGCTGGTCGGAACAAAATTAGTTCCTCATGAGTTATTTATCGTAAGTTCTCAACGGGTTGACAGTTATTCGCCTGATTCATGAAGAGTCATACCAATTCGATAATCGAGAGGGTCCAATAAATGGTGTTTACGCGTCTGGTTACTTTCCGAAGTCGAAAAATCACTAGTTCGGTTAACGATTGAATATTTCAAATCGACTTCATTTTTTCATATTTCATAATTTAAGATTTGATTCTTCAAAACTATATATGTCATTTTTCGTTCCGCATTTCGATTATATTTCAAACTTATGCTTTTATGTTTATACAATGTACACGTAAACGTAGTTAAACTTGAATATAAAATTCATATTAATTTCTAAAAGAAATACGATGTATTTATCACGCAAAATGGAAGCAAACCCGAAATGCATTGTCAAAACGCAGTATCAGCAAAATAACTGTTATAAAACATAAAACATAAAACCGTAACCGAAATCCATATACCTTACAACGTTTATGCGATATTTTCGGTTCTCCATAACTGTTTCAAGAATCGAAGTCGATATCATAACTGTGTTTTACCCCTGCTGATGGTTTTGAATTTCTGCAACCAGAATTTTCAGTTTAAAAATAGAAACTGAATTGCAAAGTATGTGTTTGGATTCTTTAGATATTTCAGATTTTGTCAAAATATATAAACATTATTATTTTTCTTTTTACTCCAAACTACTCTCCCGATCGAGAAATAGGCTTGAAAATTCACGCAGTATATTTATTCTTGATGCTCCTTCGAATGGCGCATCGGCCAAAAAATACGATTCAAGGACATTTTGGGTCACCTTATCCAGCTATACCTTTTATCAGATGTGTAAATAGGTTGTATGTTTGGACGGCATGGCAAAGACGGATGCCGCCGCGCGAGATGTAAGAAGACAATCGCGAATCTCGGTTGAAAAGACTGCGGGCAAGACGGCGTTGTTTGAAACGGGCAGTCTTCGTCCATCGGCCAAACAGACCGTTTCGCAAATAAAGCACTATAATCATGTTGGTAACCGGTCACAAGTAAACTCGCGATCGATGCACGTTTTTCTTGCGCATCAGCATCGTTGGATCAATGCATTTTTGGAGAGCATAGAATGTAATAGTTGATTAGCATACCACAACCTGTATTTTTCACAGATAAATCCCTTCAAATTGTGTCCTCTTTGCTACAAAAAAAATTTTCAACCATGACGGAACGTAACGGTGACGAATTTATTGAAGTTTATTTATGCTGTTTTACTTTCCAATTACGAAGCATTGTAATAGCCGATGACATGAGATAAATTCGTGTCGAGGAACTGCACTGAGTATCCCTGCATATGTGGAAAAGTTTACACCTCCGAAATAACAGATGTCTTCTCTGGCAAGCAATTTGTGAAGGGCTCTTTTTAGGTATACCTGCGAATAGTGCAGCAACGCGTTGCAGTTCTAAGTAGCTTGCAGTAACTATATATGTATATATATAGAAAACATGCACTTGCATTATCAGTGACTCAACAAGCGATTCCATATCGTTTAAACTTATTGGGAATGATTGAAAAGCAAGGAAATTGGGTTGCATATGAACCGACGCCGAGAAACATTGTACGCCGATTGTCCACACGTGAGCTGCTGCTTTCTAGACATGGGTCAAAACCTACTTGGAAACACTTAATTGGGAAGTTTTACTTTACCCACTGTATTCACCAGACATTGCTCCTTCTGAATGCTGCTTGTTTCGATCGATGACACATCATATAAAGATATCAATAATTGGGTCGATTCATGAATAGCCCGATAAGATGAAGCGTTCTTTCAATGCGGTATCCGGATGCTGCCAGAAAGATGGGAAAAAGTAGTAGAAAAAGTAAATGCCCAATTTAAAATGAAAAACAGCGAAGACTTATTTGTACTGCTAATAGAACAATCTGCCAGAATTGATGAAACGTTGCCGACGTCCGAGCAAGATTACCCGCTAGAGATCAAAGATTAGATCGACCACTTGGACGAAGCAAGATCCCATTGGTCGAATCGCAAAATATTGAAAATTAAGGAAGGGAGGAGACGAAAGAATAAAACTTCGATGTCAATCGAGTCTAGGTTATTACGAACGTGCCTTGGATCCAGCAGCAAGAGAAAAAACGCAACCCTCTTGTTCTCGTAAACCGATCGCTGGGGATAAATCCTGATATTAAAAGTCAAACGTTGGCTATCGAAGGACTTATACAGCCGGGAACAAATTTATCTCGACGATATTACCGTTATTCGGTTTTCAATTAATCGTGTACTTCTCATCCCTCGAGCGGCGACCAAGAGCCTCTTCGGCTAGTGCTCTTATTCGTCGAGAAACCTTCGAGTCACTTCGTTAAGGCGACGGTGAACGGATCCCTCTGCGAAAGAAGCATGATAGAGGTTGACATTTGATGGAATTTTCTCCTATGAAATCACGAATGAACCGGACACGTATCTAGTAGTCCAGATGGAAGAACTTATTGACGATGGTGTTTTGACGTATGT
This sequence comes from Agapostemon virescens, assembly GCA_028453745.1. Lineage (NCBI taxonomy): Eukaryota > Metazoa > Arthropoda > Insecta > Hymenoptera > Halictidae > Agapostemon > Agapostemon virescens. The sequence goes on from CM052083.1 coordinate 22,289,570, forward strand.
TTCGAACCGTGAGGAATATCAAAACGAAATGTACGATGAAAATATTTAAAAATAACTTATATTTTCTGTTACGTCATAACAACATTTAGATATACTACAAAACATACACATTTTCTCGTAGATTTAATTTGGAGATTCGGTATATTTTAAGCCACGGCGTTTGCACTTGTTCACTGTCATCGAGGAAAACAATTGCTTACTTTCCCACAGACGTTTGATCTTGTACCATTTCCGAAAGAAAAAAGTGTTGTCAGTTTTCCACCAGCTACAATAAAAATATCCAAGAAAAAAATTAACAATAGATTGCAAAAGTAGAGAGTTTAAGGTTTTAAATGCGTCAAAGTTGTGCTAGATTTTTACGAAGTTTACGGCTTACGTATCGGCGATTCTTCGAGAATACGAAATTGAGTGTTGAAACGCTTTTTGGATTTATTGTGAATCACGATTTGACAAAGTCGCCTTTTCGCGAAGACGTCGCTAAATTTTTCGATCGGGAGCAGCGTGCAGCGCGTTTGTTACGTCGATTCAAACTTGCAAGGAGATAAGTGGATGGCTCGAAGTCGCCGGGGAGGAAGTTTCTTAGAGACTCACCTCTCTCGTCAACGACGCGTTAAGCGGGACGATATCGATGCGGATCAAAGTGTTTAATACGCGACCTTTAAGAAGAAAATCCGCATGTCGAGACGAGGATCTAATTTTCACGCGCATCTTCCCTCCAGCTTCGTCTGCTCGCATAACCGATTTTAAATCGTATCCGTTCCCATCCTCTTACCGAACGTGTGATCTCGCAGCTGGAAAAGTCTCTTACCTGAAGTGTGAGAAATAATAAAACCGTACTCTGTCAGTTTCCCTGCAACATCGTCGCATAAAATTTGATAGCTTTGTCGGTCACTTCTCTATGCACTTGTGTTTTGATCTGCTAATTTTCATCGGGCTACAATTTCGTAGAACGATCGCATGGCTCCGCGATTAGATAATGTACGAACAATGTAAAGACACCGGAACAAACTCAAAAGAATTCTATGTAACACTAAACTATTAGGTTGTTCGGAAAATAATTTCGCTTTTTTTTTAATAAAAATGAAAGACGATTTTCTTATAGTGAATAAATATTTTATTGAAAATAAAAATGTAATTACTTTCCGAACAACCTAATATTTTGTAATTCTTAACCATTAGCAGTCGAATGGGGCCTCTGAGGTGGCACTAAAAATTGCTATGTTATTATTCAAAACAACTCTTACATCACTATGTATGTATTTCAGAAATTGCGTTTCGCGTGCGAGTAATAGTATTAATAGTGTGTAATAGTAATGTACAATGGAATTATTGTAAGTCCAAAAATACCACAATTTTGGAATTAAAATTGCTTGGAGTGCGAAGGGTTAACACTAGAACTACCGGATGACTTTTTCTTTCACAGTTACTGAAATTATAAGAATGTTTTCACAACATTCTTTTTTAATAAACAGTTTCGTTAAAGCACATACCAATGTAAAAGTTGTGCAAAATTTGAATGAATACAACCTTTTAGCGTTAACACTTTCTGATCGGCAAATTTCTCTTTTGCGAGTACTGGTCGGAGCAGATTTAACTTTCGAAGTTATATTTCTATAAACGATTTAAAACAAATATATGCATAAATATAAAACACAGAAAAGAAGAAATTTTAAATTTTTGTAATTTCTCAAAGTATGATATTTTATAAAACAACGTGTCAGACGATTATGAATAAGATCATGTAGCCAGAATGGCGACGCTGACTTTTACGACAATTTGAAAATGTCACGAAATTGTGAAGATTACTACATATTAGATTACCATTCTTATTAGATCACGCATATTAACCGCCTTAGTGTTCGGTAGGTTACTGCACTTATTTAACAATAAATGCAATTATAAAACATTTTTAGTTTCCAATCTTTCTTATATTCTTATCTTACCAATATATCTGTAACGCTTTTCAAGTTAAAACAAATCTAAATATGACACGATTAGATGCACATTTGTCTATATACATTTTTACGTCAACATTAAACTTATCAAGTTGTCGGTCAAATGACCGTTTTCAGATTGTTTATTTCATAATTATTAACGTATAAAATTACTTTCCTAAGAATCGATTCAACAGATTTCCTTATTATTATTATTTATATATAATAATAAAAATAGCACAAAATGTAAATACGATGCAAATTTATATCGTGTTTGGTATCGTTTCAATTAGGAAGATGTCACGAACGTGCCGATTAAAGTTCCACGGAAAAAAAAGTAATAAAAAACAAAGATGTTTCATCGTCGCATTGGTATTGGCTCACCTACACGCTGCTGCCGTTTCGTTTGTTTGCTCGACACAATGATGAGGATAAAATATGAAGAATCTTGAGGGATCCTGTCTGTACAGTATACGAATGCAATGTTTCAGACACGAGGTCGTTGCTATCGTCGCGACAACATTGCAGTACTATTTTGATATATATATATATATCATGCATTCGTGATGGAATTAACGAACCCCGGTTAGTTTCTTTTCGATCGCACCTCTTGGAGATGGGAAAAAGTTCTCGTGCTTGCACGAGCCGTCGCGTTAATTTGCTCCGATACCGATCCGACGAAGCTTATTAGGGGTGGGTGCGGGCGGAAATCATGCTGCTTTCTCGTGAGGGACGTCGCTAATAAGCGTGCACGCGCGCCACAGGCGACGTTTAATGTGTCTCCTCGACGCCACCGGCGCATTCGTCTTCGCGGCTGTAATTTCGGTGTCCGTACAAAGAGCCGAAAACCCGACAGATTTTTCTCGGAATTTCGGTGCACCGCGACGACACACGGCCCGAATAGACGTTATTATAAATTGCCGGCGACGATCCACCGGCACAAAGCCCGGACAGGTTTGATTCCGCAGGAAAATTGCTGCGTCTGTTCTCTCTGACTGAATTCGGCTCCTTTGTAGGGATGTGCCTAGTAATAATACCTTTACTGTACAGCCAGTGAAATTGTAAAATTCTTTTCGAGTGAGATATTTTTAAAAATCTCGGTCAAGATCATGATTATTTTTCCGAATTTAACCGTTCTTTCTGATCGTTACCGGGAGCTCCTCAGGTCCTCGTTATTTTACAGACCCATGGATTGTTCCCCTCCACGGAAATCTTTAGTAAAAGGAGACAGATTTATGGGTGTTTTGAAGGGAAAGCAGAGTATGTAACTCATTTTCCCCAATGAATTTACAGTGAATCGCAATAGTATTCGAACGGTTTAAAATTGAGCGGTATTAAGACCGAACTCCGCTATTTTTTAGTGATTTTTATAAGCGCTTATTTCGGTAGTCTTTTCATTTATTTTAGAGTCCAGATAAAAGGTTTCCAGCTCCTCGCTCAATGGCAATGAACGTGTCCTAAACATCCAGCTGTGACATTGCTACGAACACTAAGGGCGTGACTACCCTCAGAAAGTGATACGTTTTAAGGACTTTTCCAAATCGTTATCACCCCACTAGTTATTTGTATTCCCAATATAAGCAGCACAAACCGATCCGAACGTGTCAAAAACATACTGTCCGTCAGAGAATAGAGCCTCCTTCTAATAAACGTACGAAACAACTCTACTTAATCTATCGATCATTTTAACTGATCCGAAATACTAGTAAGTCTTGAAACAGTGACGTGACTTTAAAGTTCCCTCTCGGCTCTCGGCTCTCGGCTCTCAACAAATCTTACAATATTTTTACGGAACGAGTCCGAAACTAACAATCAAACACGGATAACTAATTCGCATGAAATTATTATATTTAACGAGCAATGTTACTGCAAATTCAAGTATGAGTATTCTTAATAAACAGTAACAAGATATGGTAAATTTTTTTAACCTGTGCAACAAATAAGAATTTCATTTCCAATCACACATGTTCGTAATTTCAAATAAAATACAGGATTTATTATTTCGAATAACATTTTAGCCGAAACTGTTGCCGATGGTTTTCCGAAGCACGAATGTGACGATATACCGTGAATAAATAGTCCGGTGCGACATTTCATGGAAGTTTATTCGAAACTATTCTCCGTGAAATTATTGTTGTCGCAAAATAACGTTTATATTGCAATTTCGAGTTTATCGGTACAATCGATTTTCAGCAATTGTGTAGAAAAAAAATGGAACGCAGACTTTAGAGCCATCAATTTTAAACAATATGTCAGACAAACAATGGTTAGATTGCATAAGAATTACGTCGTGTCATTTCGAAATACAGCCGAGCATGCATACACTCCGGGACAAAAAGATAGCACACTTAAAAAGTAACGTAATTTTTATTTATTTAATATTACAATCAAGGTTTTGTTTTCATACATTCTCGCAAAATACCTCTATAAACATACACAAATGAAATTGAATTGAATTTCGCCAGTCTATACAATTTTATTAAAAAAAAGGAACTTTTAAGGAAACATAGTGGGACAAAATTATAGCACATTTAACTTGAAATTATATATAACAATAAATCAACAAATGATATTTAATGCTTAATATCTTGTGGCTCCTCCTTTACATTTAATAACAGCCACTATTCTCTTTAGCAAAAATTTATAGTTTTTTGCCTTAATTGCTGTCACTCGTCTTGAATACATATTTTTTAATTCGGCAATATTTCCAAAACGCGAATTTTTTCATGAGAAAAGTATTCTTTTACTACTTTTGTAGTGTGTATTGCGACATTATCCTTATGAAAATACACTTCTCTCCAGCAATTCTGGTGACGTACGTGTTTATTTGTTCCTTAATCATTTCCAAATACATTTTGCTATTTATTTTTCCTGTTATAAATTTGATTTCCATTTTACCCTAGTACACTATATCGCAACAAATCATCGTACTACCACCTCTCATTTGTCGACGACTCCAAAACTGTTCCTCTTTTGGCACATCGTGAAAATAGTAACTCAGACCATAATGTTCATCTAAGTTAAACCTCTTTTTATCTGTAAATATTATTCTTCGCCATTTCTGTTGCATATGAATATTCTTTTCTGCAAAGTGTATTCGATTCATCTTATGTTGCACGTTAACCAAGGCTTTTTCTTCAATTTTCTTCGTGTTATGTATTTGCATTTTTGTAAAACACATCTCACATTCTTTATATCAGCGTCTGCATCAACACTTTGAGCAATTTGCCTTGCGGTCTTCTTAGAATTTGATGTTGCTCTTAGTATTGCACGTCGTTCCCGGGCATTTACACTTTGTGGGCTTCCAGAACTCTTCTTTTTATCATAGTTTTCCGGATTTGTCAAGAAATTTATTATTACTTTTCAACTTCTGTTTATAATTTTTGCTATTTTTGTCACAGAATATTGTTCTTCTTTCAATTTTATTGTATTGTCAATTTCAGACGCGTTCAATCTCTTTCCGCGATCCATTTTTGATAATATTTTGCCTTTTTTTACAAATATACTATATGAAATAATATCTCGGACTTTATTAACCCCTTCCCGTGCTATTTAGCTCGACGAATCTCGGGCCCAAGCGGTAGGCGTCAACGCGCGCTAAACAGACAAGACTGATGCTCGAGAACAGTCGCAATACAAGCCGAAATGTAAATACCTGTGATATAGTCAGTTTTATACGTTACTGTTGTTGAGGAAGTAAACTCTAATCCTTTTACTTTTATAGATATTATGAATTTATTATAAATTGTAATAGATAATAGTTTAAAAAATATCCGACTATCTGTATGCGAGCCTGGCTCGTGATATTCATGTTTGACCCGACTATCTGTTCACGAGTCTGACTCGTGATATTCATGTTTGGGCCAAAATCTTCATCACGAGTCTGACTCGTTAAAGTACGGGAAGGGGTTAACTATGTTTCGAGATTGATGTTCGCAATTCGCGAGCTTCAATGTAACTGGAAAGCGTAGATTTACTACATGTGCTATCATTTTGACCCACTTGTGAACAATAATATTTACATTGTTTGTATTAGAATCCAGTCGAAGTATATGTTGTGGATGACATTTCGTAAATTGTATACACAGACATGCCTTGAGTTATCGGTAAAAGAAAATATGTATCTTAATCTGTTAAGGCTTCGTTCACTGCAGTGAACGAAATCCTCTGAATATTGCACTTGGTGCCTACTGACTTCAAAGGACCACCCACTGGTGTGGGACTGAATGAGTCTGAACTCGTGAGAGACGATCAACTTGTAGGTTTTGGTTGAACTTTATTCTGCGTTTCTGTACTGTACTAGTTTCAGCCTGAGCTGTTTGATCGAATCTGATTTGTATGGATACATTTGCTGCTTATATACTACTTTCGTGACCAAGTATTGGCCAATGGTGCTGCCGGATTTTCGTCCTTTGTTTGGAGCTTTAAGGGTAGTGAGCGCGGGTTTTCCCGGTCGGTGGTGACGTAGGCTCGGCGATGGATGTCGGCAGATAAAACGTGAACGGTCTAGTATGTTTAGACTTCCTTGTCTTAACATAATCACCTCTTAACATAAAATGTGGGAAAATATAATGTGCTATCTTTTTCTGCCGGAGTATACGACATTTTTAATATTTATGATATATATATATATATATACACACACACACGATACCCTTTTAATATTTAATTCTTAATATTAGGTTTACACAGCACTAAAAGTAACAATTTTACATTAATTATAATAATAAGAAGAATGCATGTATCTAAAAGTTTCGCCATTTTTTAAAACAATATATAGGGTGTGCCTGTAAAATTGTTTCAAACAAAATGTTATAAATACTCGACATACTACATGTTTGCATATTCTTAATAATCAAAGACTGTTTTTCAAGTAATAAAGATGAAGGTGACCTTGACTTTTTAAAACTGCAACATATGCTTTTAACATCATGGAATTATTATTGACGTCGAAACGAATTCAACAGCCAGCTATGTATGACCTTGAAATGACTAAATTTGAAAACTTTTTGCACACGTAATTTTAATAAAAAGTTATTTCTTAAAACATAAATCAAGTGACATCAAATGTACAAACTGCGATCCATCTTCTGTGATACAGAGCTCTGCTCTTCGTATTGCATTTTTTGTCGTCGTTATAAGTAGGACGCTTGGGTTTTTGTTTGATTTCGTCGCTTCGTATATTATGTATGTATTTATCATGTATTCTCCAGAATCATCGGTAAATCGTGCCATCGATCTTGTTGTGCGAAAGTGTCACGTCGGTGATACTTTCTTCTCAGCGTACAAGGAATGTCACTGGGCACCTGGACCGCGTAATAACTATACGATTATAATAATTGCAATGTTCTTTATTTTCAACTTTGGAACGTTTGAGATTTCTGTGTTGTAACTTTTATGTTTCTATCGGTTCGCATTGTAATGCTTGTTCGTTTGTGTGTTCGCAATTTCTAGATTTCGAGTTCTGTTCTGTTCGCGATTTCTGATTAATCTGTTGTTCGTGTTCTTCGCTATTGATGAATTCATTTTTTTAGTAGTTTTTTACCATTTCTGATTACGTTTGCCTGAGTCTTGTTGCGTTCTGCCCGTCGTCACCTCGGTTTTGTCGTGGTTCATTGAGGGTAGTTTGAGGCGGGGGAATGTAGCTTTTTTAGTTGGCTGTAGAAATGATGGAAGGAGTGTGAAATTGCATGTCTGAAGGAGTGTACCTGGAGGAGTTTGAAACAGTCAATGAGGCATTATCGTGATTTATTGCAGAATTGTCTGGTTTCCGTTTCGTCGAGTGCGTCGCACGTGGTGTCCGTTCGTCGGGATAAAACTGTCCGCGTGCGGCGCGTGTCGAATGGTCGGCTCTTTGGAGCGGAATTTTGTAATTTCTTTCCTGCTTTTCGTTTATGCATTATAAATTACAGAGGGCAGGGTTAGGCACGTACAACCTTCGATGTTGCCATCGCAACAAATATAATCAGCTTATCGCCAGTACTGCTTCGGTCGTAGTTTAGCGAATAACCGTTTGAACTTTCAGAATAAGTAAGTTTTCAAATACAGAAAGAAGCGATATGTTATCCGTATAATTTTTCGTTAAAATTTCGTTTGTACAAAATTTTCGTGTTTAGGATAATTTTAAGGTTATATCGAACACCATAAATCAGTCTCAACGTCAGCAACAATCCTATGATATCAAATTTTATTGGTGTTATTTGAGAAGGTCAAAGTGACCTCGTCATTTTTACGTGAAAAGCGTTTTTGAAGATTTAAGAAAATGCAAACATCTAGCCCTTCAAGGATTAGTCAAATTTTGTTTGAAACAGTTTTTAATCACACATTGTCGGTGCTCTGCTTCTTACGCTTGCCAACAGAGGGACAGTTGGACGACTTCCTGCTAGTACCTGATCCGCCTTCGATTCACATATATACCCAGTCCTTAACTGCCTTCCGATATCCGATATCTGATAGCCGCGTCTAAGACAAGGTCTGCTAGCTAATCTTGCCAATGAGATTTCTAACAGACTCAGGACGAAACACTTTCTTCCTCTTTCACCTCCCACCTTACCTTTTCGACCGCCACCATAACACTATCGGACATGCCTTAAAAATGGTGACAGAATTTAATGGATACACCTTGCACACCCAAAGAAACTGAATAATTTCTTATGGTTGTATCTTTAAAATCTAAACAATCGTAAGTCAAAAGTATTAAGAACCTGTTATATTGATGACTGTCGTAAGCCTAATGTGAACCTTGAATCGATCGGTTCGACATGCGACTCTCGTCCGCCAAATCACTTCCGAGGGCTAAGGGAGTTGCAGTTTCGACATCGGGTACAATTGAAATTTACGAGGTTAATCTGCCCGATCCACGGATTCGGATATCAGGGAATAAAGGTGCCAATAAACGAGAGAGCAGTATCCTCGCATGTGGTTATAAAATTTTCAGAAGGTTGTCTAATAAATTTCGAGTGTGGTGACGAAGCCGTGTCCCCTATCTCTCTCGAACAGTTGACAAAACAACCAGACGCGGGTAAAATGCAATTCCGATTGGTTCGAAGAGCTGCTTTCGTAGCCAAGTTCGGTTCATCTTTAATTTAAGTTTCCTGCGGACTTCTTCCCGTATTTTAATCATATTTATATTAGTGGCTGTCGAGCTAACGGCCGATGTATTTCCAATATCGGTGCGGCCGACTAGAGGAGAAGCCTCAATACCTACCAAGAAAAGTTTCATGGTGCGTGCGACGGTTTCGTGAGAAGACGGCTGCTTCATGTAATCATGAACATCCAACCTCAATAAAATACATGCACTTTAGCTAGATTTCCAGTTGCTTCGCTGCGAGTCGCGAGACCTCGAACGACCGGAAAAATAATACATATTATTACGATACCATGGTGTCTTAGGTTTGACCCTGTGGCGGCGCTCTACTTATTGCGTCCACCGACAGAGGGACAGTAGGACGATATTCTCGCTAGTACCTTATCCGTTTCAGATTGATATGTACCAAGTACGTAAGTATGAAACCGGTATTTTGTTACAGAAAATACACGTTCATTGCATGAAAATGATACAAAATATTTTATTCGACGTATTACCCATCAATAGTTATACATTTTTCTCATCTCTCTGATAATTTCGAGACATTTTCGTAAGATGCAAAGCGCTGCTCAGCAAGTGCGTGTCCCATCGATGCAAATAAGCAATAAACGGATGGAGCCAAGTCTGGTGAGTAAGCCGCATGCGAAAGTATTTCCAAATTAACCGCCTCAATCGTTTCCTTGATCGGTTCTGCTGTGTGCGATAGTGCATTATCATGAAGCAACATCACTGTACTTTCTTTTGTAGCTGGCCAGCTGCATTTTGCAAGTAGTTTTTCAAATTTTTTGCTGTCTTTCTGTGGCGGCTGTACCTCCTGTGCTCACCCGCAGAGAGACCCTAGGACGAGACTTTCCCGCTTGTAACTGATTCGTCTCCGATTCATATATATACCATCCTTAACCACCTTCCGAAATCCCCAGCGTCTAGGGGATGGTCTGCTAGCTAGCTTCACCGACGAATCCTCTAGCAGGCCCAGAACGAAACGCTTCCTTCCTTTTCTTCCCCCACCTCACTTTTTCAGCCGCCACCAAAACCCCTTGTACTACAAGCAATTTTAATTTCAAAATCGAAACGTTAATCGACCTACGATAGCTTCATTGTACATCATGTTTTACCGGGTATTCCTGTGGTTTTAGAAATTACGCGGTTTCTTTTATGATTCTTTAGAATAACAGGGGCGATGAGCACTGGTTTGAAAAATAACGCAATTGTTATGTAAAATAAAATAAATAAATTTCAATGAAAATTAACTTAATGAAAATTAACTTCATGAAACTAACGATTGAAACCGAGTGTCAAATATAAGAATATGATGTATGGGTCATTCCACGCCAAGCGGATCGCTTTTGTACATTAAGTCAGGGATTTTGTTTACATTGAAATATGTTATAGTCTATGCGACAATAGGGGGGGTTTAAGTCATCATTCTTCTATTTTCGAAATTCTTTAAAAGATACAAAACCTCAAACTTTGCGGTTTTTACAAAATGACCTTCGGAAATAAATTTTTATGTCCGTTATTATTATCCGCAGAAACTTTTTTTTTTTAGTTTTGATCGTAAAAGACGGCTCTTTTTAACCAATATTTTCGTTTATTCGTATCGTCATTTTTATAACGAAAAAATATTAAAAATAATTTTATTTTGCAAATTTAACTAAATTCTCACATTTAAAAAAAATCGAAAAAAATATGTCCTATATTCTGTATTTCTTTGCCTTTCGTTTCCAATTGTAAAAAAGGTGGACACTTTAAAATTAAAGTCAGGATAACCAATTGAAGGTCGCGGCGTCCAGCAATTCAGTCAAGTAAGCCGCGGCGCGCAGCGATTCTTAGATGAAACGCACTTCAACGTGATTTAATAACAGCTCGTACAGACGATACGTTTTTCGATAATTTTATCGAATTGAGTTCAACACCAATTCAACAAAATTACCGAAAATCGTTTTATCTGAACGAGTTGTAATATCTATGTACTCATGTTCGTAATAACCACATCCATACTTCCATATCCTTTCTCTTTCCTTTACCCTCCCTGATGGATGAGACCCGCCACCTTCTTATGGATTCTATCGAACGATGACACTTTCTTTTTGTATATAATTTGAAAAGGAACAAATCAACAAATTTAAATTGAATTATTGCATAGAAAGTATCATTGACAGAGAGTGGGCAAATAATATTATAAAAATATAAATAACACCAGGAAAGTGAATTAGAACACAGATAAGCCATACACATGTTTATCTTCGAGACATACACAATGTATTTAGTATAGTTCATAATACAAAAAATATCGGATTTACTAAACTTGCCAGATGAGAGCAATCGCACGGGCTAAGAATCGCTGCGCGCCGCGACTTACTTGACTGAATTACTGGACGCCGCGACCTTCAATTGGCTATCCTGACTTTAATTTTAAAGTGTCCACCTTTTTTACAATTGGAAACGAAAGGCAAAGAAATACAGAATATAGGACATATTTTTTTCGATTTTTTTTAAATGTGAGCATTTAGTTAAATTTGCAAAATAAAATTAGTTTTAATATTTTTTCGTTATAAAAATGACAATACGAATAAACTAAAATATTGGTTAAAAAGAGCCGTCTTTTACGATCAAAACTAAAAAAAAAAGTTTCTGCGGTTAATAATAACGGAGATAAAAATTTGTTTCCGAAGGTCGTTTTGAAAAAACCGTAAAGTTTGAGATTCCGTATCTTTTAAAGAATTTCGAAAATAGAAGTATGATGACTTAAACCCCCCACCCTCCCATTTTTCGCATAGACTGTAACATATTTCAATGTAAACAAAATCCCTGACTTGGTGTACAAAAGTGATCCGCTGGTGTGGAATGACCCGTATATGTTATAAGTTGTGTTTCTAGAATGTCGGATAAGATGATTGTTGATGCAAAGGTAACTTCGGTGTGGGCGTAAATGAGAGAACGAGACAAGCGGATTCGTTGACTGCACATATTATATTTCGGGGAGAATCAATCGGGGATGAAACAGGAGTCTTGGACGATTGGCTGTTTAATTTGTGTGGAAGGGAAAAATATCCGCACAAACAACTGGTCATACCTTGTACCTGAGGATGATACGCGCGGAAAATTCGTGTGTCTTGAGGGTTACCCGTAGCAGGCAGTAAACCCGAAAAGATGGTTCGTCTCGAACAAAACATGCGAGAAAGAATAGATAGAATTCTACTAGCGCGAAGAAGCCGTGTATTGTAACGGAATAGAAATGTTAATTCCTAAAAGAGTAATGGCTTTTCGGCGAAACTACAGCTTACGGAAGGATCGCCGTTGTCCGAAATTTTTATTTTTGACTTTATGAAACCTTTACTGTTAAGGAAACGAGAATCCCTGTATTCGTGGAAAACTCCACACCTCCGAAAACAGCGTATACCGTTCTCTGTACGTGGCCCTTCTTTAGGTATACCTGCGTGTACTCGCAGGTATGAGCGTTTAGGTATAAATGTACGTACTGCAACAGCGTAAAGTCAGTTGACCTGTTCTGCGCTGTTCCGTCCGTAACGTACGTCCGTCTAGTAGACGCCAATATTGTATTCCACCCTCTCTCTTTCAAATATATATATATAGTTATTTTTCACTCTTTTCTTACGCGAGACTTTTCACTTTAATACAAATACCTCAACATTTACTAACATTTTTTGAACAATTTTCTGATTAAATACTGGATTACATTTGCTTGTTTATCTACGATACTGTAAAGCTTTGATTATTTGAGCCTACATCTAATTTCTCCATTATATTATTCGAAGGCTTGTATTTCACTCATTAGTTCGGATAATCGCGATGCTACTGTATCATGCATTAAACAAATTAATGAACACAAAGAAGTTTTATCGGTGGATTAATATAGTCTTACCGATACATTTCCCTTTATTTTCACCGCTTGGTGTTAGTGTTTCGAGCGTTGCAACAATAACAATTTTAAACTAGTTTCGCAACCATGAAATGCATAAATGTTTAACGAATTCTTAGGACGAAACGTGCCAATAAATATCTTAAAAGTGGCAGTTTAACAGTGTTGAGGCGTCCGTCCCGCGGTTCGGGGAGGCGGTCACTCAAGTACGATGCTTTGTAAGAGCACGTACTAGCTCCAGCGCAAATTAATGGGAAGGAGCGTAAAAGTTGAAATGTGAGACCCGACCAAAAGCTTGTATTTTTGTATAGAAGTTTATTCTGCGTATTGGAGCGTGTAAAAGCGTCAGCGTGAGCCGACCGATCGGATCTGATGTGTACAGATACATTAGCTGGTTATATGTATAGTACTTTCGGTGACCAAGTATTGGCCAATAGTGGTTCCTGATTTTCGCCCTTTGTCTGGAGCGTTAGGGCTAGGGAGAGCGCGGGTTTTCGCGGCCGGCGGTGACGTAGGCTCGGCGGCGGGCGTCGGCAAGTAAAGACAGTATGGTTGTACTTTATAACGTTTGAAGCTATGCTAAATTCAAGATGCGAGCTTCAACAAATAGTAAATGACAACTGTAAAATATACGACATCAACAAATACTATTCGTACGCATTATACAGCGCAAGTCCCGTAACTTGACGACTTCAAATAACTCGTAAGTTATTTGCAGTACGAATAAAATTGTCAAACAAACGTTGCATGATTTGATTTCGATGTAGTTTCATTAGTTTAGTGTTTTATCGAGATACTCTCAATATTTTTACTCGAGTTACAATAAAGCATGAAATTCTGTGTCTAAAACTATTAACCCTTTGCACTCGAGGGAATTCGATTCCAAAATCGAAACAACATTTTTACCTATAATAGCTCCATTGTGTATAGTTTATTTCCTTTCCTGTATATGAAATTAATTACTACATCTCGTACACGCAACATTTCAATTTTGACCGATTTCTTAAATGCAAGCAAGGTGCAGTTGTAGCAGTTGTTTTAAATAATAACGTGGCAAGTTTTAGTATCGCCTTACAGATGCCATTGAAGTGTTAAGGGTTGGACGTTAAAGTTTATGGGGCAAATTTTTCCCTAAGAACAAAAGGACGCAGGCGGGGGCGCAAAGTCGGAACCGTAATCAGTTATTATCTATTACAAGGTGTTTGCATTATTTCTAGCCAGTATTTATTGCGAAAATGATTGTGATTAGGAAAAAATAAAAGAGGAAACAGTTCAACAGTTTTTCTTTATAATCAATAGAACAGTGAGTATGTAAGTTTTGTATGCTTGCGTTGTTGTTCGATAAATTAAGGCGATTTGCAATTTTTTGAAGTGAAATGCCGTATATTGTTTTGTCAGATACAGACAATTCTAACAACTATTTCACTTCAAATGAAAAGAATAGCATATGTTAAGGAGTGTTGCCCAAACCTCGGACTGCACCTAATGTCAGATTAGAGTTAAGTAGGATGTCAGTTTTATCTTGAAATACGGAGTATCTCAGATACTATAAGAAATAGTGAAGAAATATTTCAATAAAATTTATTTGATATGAAAAGGGGCATAATGTGATAGCTTTTTTATCGGTGAAAAAATGATGGAGATGTCCAAGTCATGTTAGCTTTTATGTAATCGAATGCTATATTTTCGTATATATTATATTATAGTGCAATTTGATACGAATTCAATAAATTGCAATGCATGTGATTTTTATTAATACAAAACCTATCGAGCCTTAAAACGGACTGGTACGTGTTACCTTATAGAAATTACAGAATTTAATTAATTTACGCTTTGCGCTGTTCTTGTTGTAATATGTGCTCCTCTAAAGTTCTCTTCTCAGTTCTATTTTAAAGAAACTATTCGTTTTTAAATGGGAAATTTGTGGAAAATGGGAAATTTCGCAATTCAACATCTCTAGTGATTTCTCCGCTTTACAAATCTCCTCATCGCAGCTTGTAATAGATATTCCGTTGTCAACTTTTTCGATTTTCGGGATGGTCGACATGGCAAAAATTGAACGTAGTTCGAATTACTGCCTCCCGCTGGGACACACTTTTTCCGGAATGCTAAACTGCAATAAACTGAGAAAAAAAGTATGGATTTTTCAACTAATTTGGAAAGACTCTTGAAAACGGTGGAGCGTATGCAATCAAAAATTTTCCGTACACAGGTGGGCGCGTTTTTATGCAACAAATTTTACAGCGGTAGAAAGATCAAAATAATTAAAGGGTGCACGGGCACGCGAAACGGTTCGAAATATCAAGGAGATGCATAATGTAGAATTCGCCGGGGGAATACTCTTAGTAGCCGGCGCCACGTTTATTTATTAACGCGTGTAAAACGCAGCTGCATGCTTAAGTAGATTGTTTAATGTTAATGTTAACTGGTGCTGCCTGAATGTTTGAGCGAATTAATTATTTTCGCGTGCAAATGTCTCGCAGAAATATTTTAGTTTCTCTATGGAAATTCTGGCTCCTCTACCCGTCACTGTTCGAAGGGGGGAGGGGAGGATTTACTTGCTGACGTCGGCGGGTTTTTGTGCGAAAGAAATGGAAATGGATTCTATAGGTTCAAATTGCGGGAGGCTTAGCCCTGTGATGAGGAACGGGAAGAAAAGATTCGCGAAATGCTTGTTACCCGACGTCCGGGCATTTTCAATGAAACGCGCGCCTTATTCTGTAATTGGAGACACGGTGTTCTGTTTTAATTTTCCAGTAGCCTAGTTTCCCATGTTTCCATCGCGATATTTCGCGGAGGGATGCACACAACTTTAATAAAATAAAGGAATGCAGCCGCGCTTTGTGCATCGATGTGTCAGCGTGAAAATTTGGGTCATTGGAAGATTGACTCTTTCGTGACAACTTTCTGCCTCCTCTACCCCCAAACCCTTCTTTTCTTCTTTTTGTCATACATACGTCTATTTTTATTGAACTAAACAGGAGGAGACACGAGTTGCCTCCGATTACATGATCTATCCCGCCCTGCTCGCACGGTGACCTATAAAATGGAAAAAGAAAAAGTAACAGGGCGTGAGATCAAAACGACTGCACCAGTCCAGGATAAAGTAGTCACGGATCAACCTGTTTGATAAGCCGCGAATCGTATGCGACAGATATTGATTAAACATTTCCGCAACTGAATTTCCTTGATAAACTGGGCTCGGTCCATATCGAACATTGTAGCTCCTCAAGAGCAAACGAAATTGGCTACTTGATGTGCTCGTGAAAACACACACACACACACACCCACAACACCTTTAATTTACCGTTCGACTCGCGTTACGAATCAAAGAACATCTGGAAACGAATTCGGCTGCCCCCGAGATGAAATCAAACGATATGAAAAGACGACTGAAGTTGATTGTAATCGGATAGTATTCTGGACGTGATCGAGAATGCTTGTCGCGAGAAAAACGGGTTACAGGTCGGATTACAAAGCAGCCGGAGGATTTCTTTACGCAACGGAATCGTAGTCCGGGCACAACACGATGTGTCATACAAATGGAAATGTGCTTCGCTTTAAGAAGCCGTCTGCCATCCCCTACTTCCTGCTCGATGTTAGCATACACGCCACCCGACACACGTTATACCCTTGTTAAATGTAGTCGACTTTCAATCGGCTCGACAGTTGAATGACAAATGGAGACTTTTCGGTACTCACAATTTCGATCCGTCGAAATAAAATAGAAATTCGTTCCTCAGGAAACGTGGCTTTTAAAATTTCGAAGAAAAGAAAAGTTGTTCATGTCGTTTGGTCATTATCAAATGAATAGAATGAGCAGAACAATTTCATTTTAGTAAAAACCTATACGTTATATGTTGCGTTATGAGTACGTTTAAGCTTTCAATTAAATATTTAGAAACTGATGATAGGAAACATCGTAAATTAGTTTAGACAGAACAGAATCTGTTTTGATACTAAACCTCTGAAACACTGCTTCCGTTTAAAGCTCGTGCACTATTTAAAATAAACCAATCCTAAGGAAGATTGCTTTTAATTGTAAATTTGCTTGGCGAAATATATAAGTATGAACATCTGATTTTAATGATAACTTGGCTTTGTATAATTCTTAAAATGCAACTGTTTAAATTTTCTTGCACAGTATATAAAGTTGACATCTTCGTTTGATTAACACAATTTTAGTTTTCACGACAGCTTAGAAAACAGAGATTAAAATAAAATTCTAATTCTAAATCATGGAGTCAATAATTTTTAATTTCACCGTATGTTCCACCGATGAATGCCAACGATTCGATATAAAATATTTTGAAATACCTAAAAAAAAATAAAAAACATACTTATGAAAAGAAGACCACTGTTGTATACCTGATAACCGCGTACGCGCCAGCGCATTTCGATTACTAAGCAATAGGTACGTCATCGTAAACATCTGAGACACTAGGACGAAAACAACCATTCCCACATTTTCCTTCCAAAAACTATATATATATATAGCAGCTCTCTAAAACAACCAGTAGCTGTTTTCTTTGTGAAGTCAAGTTCGAAATACGAAATACATTATCGCGCCCCCGTGTACGTCGCTTAAATAAAATTCTTTCGATTTTTATAAAAACTTTGTACTCGATTTCCAACTCGCAATCCAACACCAGAGAAAAGATATAAAAAAAAATTAAAAATGGTGGCGTATGAGGATATCGCAGGAAAGGCGAATATTCATCTTACATCAAATAGAATTGTTGTTTGAGTCCGTTCTAAAAATTCATGAAATCGGGCAGTTAATATGACAAACAGCATATATCATTTTACGTCCATTAAAAAGCATTTTAATAGAATGATTGGGCTTATGTTGCATTCGAGTGCAGTAAGTACCCGTGAAATTACAAAGGTTTCGAATAATTTCGTTACATTTCAATATCTTGATAGCTTAAGTAGGGCGCTTAATGTGATAGTTTTGGTATGCGGGCGCGGAATTTAAATAGCTCCCCGAACTGCATAATCGAACAGGCACTGCAGCGAGTTTCATAGAAATGCGCGTTCTATTTCATCTCGCTAAGCGGTGCGATTGATTGCGGTGAGCACAAAGCATTCGACTATTTTGAACGAAAAATGTTTGAGAAGAACGCTTTGTAAATGCAAACGAAAACGAAATGTTATGCAGAA
Source organism: Agapostemon virescens (assembly GCA_028453745.1). Classification (NCBI taxonomy): domain Eukaryota; kingdom Metazoa; phylum Arthropoda; class Insecta; order Hymenoptera; family Halictidae; genus Agapostemon; species Agapostemon virescens. The sequence goes on from CM052083.1 coordinate 22,307,637, forward strand.
CGCGATGAAACAGAATGTACAAATACACATTGATTTACTTGATAATGCTGAAATAAAATCGGCTATTTTCAATCTACTCAAACGTGACTGAAAACACAATCGAGAGGTAAAATTAATTCGAATCTGTATGTACTTACGAGAATGATTACTGCTTTTCATTTCCGCGTATGTGTGCGAGATAATTTTCATATATTGTCGGTAACTAAACCCGGGATTCAATCTCTTTGGAAATTCTCTTTCAATTTTTACCATTTCGTGTGAAACACCGTCGTGTTTCATCGTACAATCCCATGTTTTCCAACTCAAACATCGTATTTTAACTATAAACGTTTACGTCGATTCAAGAAAGATGTCACGGTAAAATATTACACATTTACTTTCTTCTGTTCGAATTTTGAAATTCGATTGACTTCTAGTGAGAAATTGAAATTCAATAATTGTGTTCTTGCCTTCCAAATTCTGCTCTGTATCATGAAGTAATGGTTAAAACTTGATACCTGTCATATATATGTTTTTCAAAGCAATCAAACAGTCATTTTTAAACGAATGTGTACATCAGGTTAAATCTTACTTTTTGATCAACTTAAAATTAGGAAAATTTAATCATTGAAAATTTTTTTTATTTTGCCATTTTATTTGCCTTATTGAACAGTGCAACTTTTTCCTTCGGCATTTCGTAATAGAATTGCAAATAACATATATATTTAAACAGTTCTCTATATTACATTTTATTTATATAGTTTACCAAAATTAATTATTCAACACAATATCTTGTGTCTTCTATCTATAAAATTGATCCATTATTCGAACAATTAACTCTCCAATAATTGTTCAATATTAATTCGGCGGACATTACATCGGCAATTTTAAGAGTCGACGCGTTCGCTTTACGCGCGAATTTGAAATTGCAAATAACAGAAACATTTGAATATTTGCATTCAAATGCCTATAGCAAATTTTCATCGATGGCAGATTATATTATCCTGAATAACATAGTTTTTATATTTCAAAGAACTTATATTTACATATTTTCACCTATCGTAGATTTCTTTAGATCGGGATGTTTATTGCGTCGAGTCCGCAAGCGCAATTGCCGGTTGTCTTGAACTGCAGGTAAAAATGATGCGCAGGTATCTCCAACGATGACTTTGCTTTATTATTCAATAGTGAGTGTTTCGTGGTACATGATGTCGTTGACGCTTGCGAGGTAGTGTCTCGAAAGTTGCTTGTTTGTGAGTTGAGTTCGGAACGGTATGATGTTCGAGTCACACATTATGAATAAATAAATTTCAAGGTTATCGTTATTTTTTTCAAACGAGGTCATACATATTTTTTTATATTATTATTTAAAAAAAGGAAGAAAGAAAAATCGAACGATATACATATAATAAGTTATGGTTAGGGTGAAATCCTAAATTAAAGTTTTGACACAAATGCGCCACATGATCCTTTCATCCGATCGATCTCAAACTTGGAACATTTTTTCTTTAGTAAAGGAATAATCCTGGACGGTGGCGTGTATTGTATCTCGATAAAGATAGCTTACGTCTATCCTAGCGTACATACAGTGAGTCCCAATCGATTCGATTGCTTACGTTGTACCGATGCACATGATTGACAAGGTCGAATATGTTTTATAACGAATGTAATAAATTTGGTACTCTGAATTCCTACCTAGCCTTGTATGTTTTGTAGCTACGCATATATACATAGACGAAACTCATATATGAATACGAACCTGCAAGAGTTCACAGTATTGGGAACTGATTCGTCAATATCGCAAGGAGCAATTCAAAAATAGTAAATTTAGTTTCCTGAAAGTCAAGTTCTATATTTGTTCACCGTCCAAAATTGCAATTCTTGCGTAATTGTCGAGTAATTTGTAATATTCACCGGATACCGTGAACCTTTGCAAGTTTCGTAGACGTGCGCGTGACGTACGCGTGACGTCGTGGTTGCTTCGGATGTTTCGGTTACAATTTTATAATATAATTTTTAATGTTTTGCAACAACAGATAAGAAAGCGAAGTGGGTGTTGCGTGTGGGTCTCGACAAGAAGGTCGGCGATCGAAAGATCGGGTATTTGCCCTTTGCGGTTCAACCGTAGAACTTGTCGAATGATGTAAGCATTTTCTTAGTAGAAAACATTTTCTACTAAGAAATTCTTTTCCAAATTTCGGAATTCCCCCTTTACACAATCAACAAAAGCCACGCTAGAAATTTCTATCCATTTTTAACGATCTTATTAAGCTGAAACTGATGCACCGAGAGCCTTAAATGTGTTCAGTGTCTTCGTTATCCGAAGAAACATTTTCGGCCAATTCTAATTCCTACTTTTCAATCAAAAGTTTTACTTCTTAATCGTGAAAATTTTTAAAAATTTACTTCATACTTCGCGACCAGTATTCTCCACCTAAATTACAAACGCGTTCAATTCATTCATCTTTTATTATAAATGTTTATATGATAATCATAATTTTTTATCCTTAGCGTGTTTCTTTAAATGCACCAATTCAGCAACATGTTCCCGTATTATTCCAAGCAACAACGGCATCTCGGTTGAACGGAGTTCGCAAAACACATTGTACATCCGATGTAAAACGGGTTAAGGGAAACCGGAGCGTATCAAATTCGCTGCGGACAAACGCGACCCGTGCAACAATAAGTTCTCCCCGATTCGCTCACGAAACCATTCAACGAAATAAAGAATAATCATAGTGTCGTGCAATTCGAAGGCTCGTAAAACGTGCCCTATTGAAATAGATGGCGAGGTCGCATAAGGGTGGGGGAGGGAACATTTCGAAGGGGGCATTCCGGCGTGATCGCTAAATTGTCCAGAAACGTGATCCCCTAATTGTTTGGAGTATCCTGCCTTCGGCCGGCAGTAGTATCGCCGGTTAGCACCGATTGCACGGTTGAATATACATTATTACGAGTGGTCGTAACAACCACCCACGTAGCTCGTACATAAGGAAAGGGAAAAGGAAGGAAACGAACGACACCGATTCGGTATCATGGACACCGACAGGCAACGCACTTGCTCCGTTCGCGAAGAAGGCAAGGCCGTCGGTGTAAACGGCTGTCGTTCGCACGAAGGCCAATCGATGTGGGAAAACCTGAGAGCGGCAATCTACCGCGACACGCACATGACGCCTTCTTTCCTGAGAAGCATCGGCACACAGCTGATCAACTACAGAACCGCCGAGCAACCACTCGTTTTTCGTTATTCGACGCTTGGTAGTTACCGAGCAGTACAAGCGCGACCGCATTGTGCCGTCCTTCGAAAATAATAACCCTGTTATTATCGAACGTTCTCCATGTTATATTGGGAGTACAAATAAGTCTCTGCCGTTTTCCATCTTAAATTGGGCATTTATTACGAAAGAACGGTACCTTATATTCTATTCAAAGTGTGGCAGTTGTTGTACCTCCTGTACTCGCCGACAGAGGGACAATAGGACGAGTCTACCGCTAGTACTTAACTAGTCCTTAGATCCCCTCTCTCTCTCTCTCTCTCTCTCTCTCTCTCTCTCTCTCTCTCTCTCTCTCCACCACATCTATTTCAGCAGCCGCTAGAAAAAGTATTGTCCATCGCTGGCCACTATCTTTTCCCATCTTTCTGGCAGCACCCGGATATCGTGTCGGAAGACCGCTTCGTCTTTCGACACTATCCGTGAAACGACCCAATTTTTGGTATCTTCATATGATGTGAAGTGCTGCTCAGACAGGTCATGCGTCCCACATCGAAACAAGCAGCAATCAGAAGGAGCAATGTCTGGTGAATACAACGGGTAGAGTAAAACTTCCCGATTAAGTGTTTCCAAGTAGGTTTTGACCGGTGTCTGGCAAGTAGTATTTTACATGTGGACAATCGGCGTTCAATGTTTTTCGGTGTCGGTTCATATGGACCCGAATTTCCTTGTTTTTCAATCATTCTCAATGATTTTAAAATATGTGAAATTTCTTGTTGAGTTATCGATAATGCAAGTGCAAGTTCTTCTTATATTTGAGACGAATCTTCATTCAATAATTCTTCCAATTCCGCGTCTTTATACACTCTCGTCCTTTCACTGCGTTCTTCATTGTCTTTGACATGAAATTCACAGTTCTTGAACTTTTGAATCTACTCACGACAACTTCTCTCACTTAACACAGTCTTACCATATGCTTCTACAAGCAATTGATGTGCCTCGGCTGCAAATTTTTTCAAATTAAAAAAGTAAATCGGAACTTCCCGCAAATGAGGTTTATTCCGGCTCAAAACTCGACATTTTCGCACGAAAACGTACACGATGCTGATAAACAATCGCTAATATTTCGAGGTTATATAGTTGACGGATATGCAACCTTACGATTTGACATCTTACATTTGACACTAGCCGCCATAACTTACTGATTGCGCTGTCGGATTTCAAGCGGCGGAGATTTATTTGTACTCCCAAGACTGTTGAAGTGTTTAGACTGTTGAAAATTCCTGCTTATTTAAAAGCAAACTATTAATCTCGCTTGGCGTGTTTATATGCATGTAGAAGAATGATATCGGGTGATAATGCCATGATTCTTAGAATGAATGTTTAGGGTACAGCCAATAAGTTTAAGGGGTCTGGACGAAACTTACGTCTGAAGAGTGACATACTTAAAGCCGGCCACTTGAATAACTTGGCTACCATCGGTGATAGGAAAATCAAGACATCAAAACAAAATTATTTAACGCGCAAATGTGCCGGACGATAATCTTCGCCTAACAGTTCTTTTCGACCATGCCATGTATGCCTTCTACAGGGAACACGGTGTTTCCATACGGTACAGTCATCACCGTTCTCGTCATATTTCGCAGTCGATAAATACAGAACATATTTGTTAATAGCATCACCTAGTAGTACTTGCGTCGCGAGATATCTCGTCCATGACAGCACGAAACAGAAAGTATGACGAGAGATATCTCATCCACGGTGTCGAGAAACAAGTGTTCCGACGCGAAATATCTCGTCCATAGCATCATATATGCGGCACAGTGGCAACGAGATATTTTACCTTTCATAACAAATGGATTAATAAAGTGCAAAGTGAAATTAGTCTACTTTCTGTATTATTATTGGGCATAATAATAGTAAATCGAGAAAATTTTATATATTTTTGCAAGATAATTAAATCCTTAACTGGTGACCTGTGTCCACTAGATTTACTTGTCAACTGTACACTGCTATACAAGAAGCGTTTGCTGTTCAACGATAGAACTACCGAACCCGTCATTACGATTGGTTTCTAACTTTTTCTTTCACAATTATTAACCCTTTTCAGTCGAAGCTGTTTTAACTCGAAAATCAAGACATTTCTTCTGACCTAGAATATTTTCATTCTACCTTGATCTATTTTTATATTTGTATCTCGTTCATATTTTAGCTTCAGTCTTGTTCATTTTGTACTTAGTCTTTTACAATTTTACTGTATTGTCGTAAATTCTTCAAGTGAAGGATTTAATATAGTTACTTATTTTTATACAACACTGAATGTCGCTGTTATTATTCTTATTTGGGAAAGTAAACTTAGCGATCCTCTATTATTGCTGGCAGCTGTGAGACGCTACAACAGTCTTGCGATTATTACAAAGCAATATACATCAGTAGCATTTATTATCTCGGCAGTTCTAGTATTTAAAAAACAGACAGTAATACTGTAGTATTCTCGGGGCGTGTATTATCTGACGATCGCGTCGGATTGCGCCGACTGATTTCTCCTGCGACCGTTAAGAGAGATACGTATCGTGAACACGGTGCGTTTGCTTCACAAATTAAGGCGAACCATACAGTCGGCTCATGTGTGGGTGTGCTGTATAAAAGTGAAAATAATCGAGTGCAGCGGTGCGCCTTGGACTCGAGTGATTTTTAACGAGATACCGAGGAGAACAGACGATTCCTGACCTTTTTCGAGGTGCTGTCTTTTAACGTCTTATTCTTTGCTTTTAAGGTTAGAGGTCGACTAGCTTAACAAAACAGGGTTCCGCGAGGGCTCTGTGTGAAATTTGTTCTCTGGACACGTACGATTCGAAGCAGAGTGTTCCCTTTAATTGCATCTTTAACGACAGAACCGCGGAACCCACCAAAAAAATGGAAGCTTATAAACAAACATATTCATGACGACGTCGAGTTGGTTGATTCGTACATCGAATTTTGCAGAGTCGTAAATCTCGCTTCTACAAAAAAATGCAATCTTTAATAGCACCTAGAAGGAAGAAAGTTTAGCGGCTGCTAATGGAGTGGAGAGAGAGAGAGAGAGAGAGAGAGAGAGAGAGAGAGAGAAAGAAAGAAAGAAAGAAAGAAAGAAAGAAAGAAAGAGAAAGAGAAAGAAAAGGAAAGAAGAAAAGAGAGCGTTTCGTCCTGGATCCACTAGAGGACTTTTCTGTAAGGCTGACTAGCGGACTCTGCCTTACACGAGAACATATTCAGATGCGAAAATCCAATTTTGATGTAACTTCGGAGAGCTTATAATTCTTTGAAAAATATTTGACACGTTTTTTTTATCGGCAACCATCCACTTTGAAGGAGTGAAAACAGCCCTCAAAGTTGGGGCTCAAAACTATATATTTTGAGATATCTCGGAAACCAGAGGTAGAAAAAATTCCGAATTTGTTTTTAAATTGTTTGTTTTTCAATGGGAAATGTAGTTGCGCAAGAAAATTTTAACAAAAGTTTTTTGTTTAAACAATATATTAGAAATTTGATTTTTAATCATAACCATCTAAACCATCTGAACATCTGAATATGTTCCCTTGTTAGATGCTGGGTACTCGAAGACGGTTAAGGACGGTATATGAATTGAAAGCGGATCAGGAACTAGTAGGAAAATCTCGTCCTACTGTCCCACTGTAGGTGAGGGTAGGAGGTACAGCCGCCACAAAAACTACGTTGATTGATATTTAAGGATGTCATGGCATAGCCCCTACCAGTCGCAACTTACGATCGCGGAAAGCTGGAAGGACCATAGAAAGGTTCGTTCGGGACCGAGAGGGATCGTGAAACGTTGTTGCATGGTTTTATTAGATGAACGAAAATCGGCGGAGGCTCCTTGTATACAAGGTATTTCACCTAACTTAATCACCTTAAATATATTGCTTATTTTGTATGATAGAAAAAATATCGGGGGGAGAAAATATTCTGTTCGACGGAATCAAATACGGTGGTGGGCCGAATTTTTTTCTCAAGGTCATTCTTTTTGAAATTCCAAGGTCATCATGTTTTTTTTAAATAGGACTGAAATTCCTTAATTTACCGTCTCCGAACGCGCACTGAAGTTACTGACAAACATTTCATAATTTCCTCGCTAAAGGTTACGTGAAGGTCAACATATTACACCCCGTTGGATTCATTTATTTATAAGCTATAAGACTGTTGTAGGGAAAAGATGCAGTCCCATTTAAAAACAAAAAAAACACAAGATTTGCCGGCCTCAGGCAGGCATTGCCTGCAGAAGTCAGATGTAAATGTTAGTAATTGTATTGCGAGACTGTGGAGATGCATTTATAAAGAAATTTTCTATGTTTATTTTTTGCGCTTATATCATCATAATAATTGCAAAAATCTGAACGAATATGTTGCTGTTGTTCTGATAAAGATAACATATCATGTATCATAGAAATACTTCGAATATACGGTCTACAATCTACAGTGAAATTGGTTCGATCATTCGAAATTAGTAATTTTATCGGTAAAAAAGTATAATGAAAAAATACCTGCAAAAATAGAATTTCAACGGCGCAGACGGTGTCGGAATTTCTAGAAGTAGTGTTTATTCTATGAGAAATATCTGTATCGCCATTCGGCCGAATAAAAGAATCTATTCTTTCAAACTAGACACATCAAACTAACGCTTGTTGCAATCGATCGTGAATACTCCCCTTTTCGGAAACAATGCGGTCACACGAACGGGAAGTGTTTATTCCTATTGGATATATTTTGGTTATGGGAAAATGATTATTCACTTTTGATTCCTTTTTATAGAAATACTTTTATTACTTAACTAAGGAAGGTATATTTTTATTAAACCGCTTCTCATAAGCGACTGACGTTCCCTGTGCCGCAGTCATGGAGTATCGCCCGGTCACTTTGCTTATATAAATAAACAACTCTCGGTTCGAAAAACAAAGTTCCGAGAATTAATCATCCCAAAGGGATTAAATTTTGTAAATAAGAACTCCTTGCAGAAGGATGTTATTTCAACAATTCCAACGAAAAACGAATAAATCGTTGTATCGTGAATAACTGTATAAAATCTCAGCTAAATTGCTGCGATATCTGTCGAAAGCTATTTTCTGCTCTCTTTCGAACACAGTGTATAGGAGGAAAAGATTGCAAAGCATCGATTGTAATGGCTGATGCAAAAATAAGAAAGAACACGCAGGAAGGAGCACAGAAAACGAAACTAATGATTATAGATTACCGTCGCCGGTCAAGGCCAACGGTGCTGATTTTCTTTACTGATAAAATCTTGTACATTGTTTTTACGCAATGCTACGGGAACATTGTTGCAATTTCTACGATTTCGAGTTACGCGGGGGACCTGCCGTGCACATTATGGGTAATACAATTTGTTGAGTACTGAAATGGAAGCTCAATATGAATAGCGTACCTACTGAGAGTCGAAGAACAGACTAAACAAACGCACATCAATTAGAGCAAAATATCGTATTTCGCTTCTCATTACGATAAATTTCATTAATTTTAAGGATTTAACAGTAGCCACGCTGAATAAAAATGCCGAATAAATGCCGAGATGGATGTTGATCTCGGCAAATTAAAAATTAAAAATTAAAATTGGCTAATTCGTATTGTCTTATAAAAATGACAAGATTTAATTTATTTGGATTTCGTGCGATTTTGATTACAACATATGATAGAATAATAATTTTATAACTTCAATAATTATAGAACAAAAAATCTGAAAAAGTTCATTCGATTCGGTGTGATACATGTAACATTAAATCTATCGCTTCCAATCAAAATTACCAGTTCAGTTTTTTATTTTATAATTATTGGAATTACAAAACTGCTTTCGTCAGAAATGATTCAGTAAATACCTTTAGTAGAGAGCATCCTGCAACAAGAACCGAATCAACTTTAAAGCAATTTAATCTTGTAATTCTTATAAGGCAATACGTATAATCTATTTCTAAAGCTCGGTAGATTTAGCATTTCTGTCGCAACCAGGCCATGACTATTAAGCGCATTCCAAAAAAATTGTTTGCAGAGCAATGACGCTTGGTAAAAATCTAAGTCGGGGTTTCTATGAGTTTCATTAAAAATGTTTATCGCTTTTTCATTCCCGGGTAAGTAATCGTAGACTAGAACGAGCCACGTCGACCCGCGATACAAAATACACCAGTCCTTTTGACTATAAAAATGAATTTTATTTATAATATAACATTTACGCGTAGTCGTAAATGAATCGTAGCGCCCAATTATACCTACCATTCGGTCGAATATATCGCGTTAAATTTAATGAAAGAGACTCTATTTTACGACATTGAATTATTATTTCTCCGGGCAACCAGAAAATACAGTCCGTAGCTCGTCGACGCTAGATGAGCATCACCCGCCACGTTTCAGCGCCGGGAATACCCTATAAATTTGTCCATTATTTCAACGCGGATTCGTGACTTTTTGTTTGACGGGTATCATTTATAATCCATTTGAAAGAAAAGCCCGAAGTCGCCTGAATTTTTATGGGAGGCGGCATTATTATGCGAGACACGCGGCCCGGCCGTAATTCTTCGTATTACGCATGCACGAGGAAAAGTGTAAATCGTGTTGACAGGGCATAATGATTCGAACGTGACAATATTGGAGATTCATGGTAATCCTATCGGGCCGTTGTCTTTGCGGCCGACGAGAAATGACCCCGCCGAGAAAAGACTTTCCCGGAGCTCATAATTTTCAGATTCAACGAGATCGCTAGTCAACTAGTCAATTATTCGTTGCAGTAATCAAACCGTAACGTACTTCCTGAATTTCACAACCGAATATTACGATCGAATTTTAAATTCGACTTTGTCAAAAACTAAACAAAGTCGCTGTTAAGAGGCGAACAGCGATGTTTTAAACAGATGTAAGGATGTTTACGCTGCGAGCGAACGGAACTCACTATTTTTCCGTGATGTTTGCAAACAGTAAATTTTAGATTCAAGTTCAGATATTAGGCTGCGATCTCTTGTAGTTTGTCTCTTCTAAACGCAGCTTGAATTATCAAATTTGTTTAAAAGTTCCATCTTTTTTTTAATACACATTCAGAACTATACTATTTTTAAATGAACAGCCTCAACGAGTTCTATTTAAGGTTAATCGCATAGTTAGTGCAATTGAGACTGCAATAAAAATGTATGCTGCACGAGCAATGCGATTCTCCTGAATTAATAGTTCAACGTCGTAAATTTGTTAGTATTACAGCGTAAAGACCGATGAACTCCACCTAAAATATACGACTTCCCTTTAAATAACACAGTTGAATGTGACTAGGTCAAGCGTTCATCGAGACAGTTCAACTTTGATTTGTTATAATTTTCGATTATAGTTTCGTAGCTGATTTAAATGAGTATGGCAAAATATTACGCACTACAATACAAAGACTCAAGGCTTGATAAAAGGACGAAAAATCAAAAAACTAATTACCATATTGTATGACCTGCTCAATGTCAAATTGTTCTTATTTAATGTATTTCTTAGAGGTTTACGTGCACACTGACTGGAAGCTAGTATGTACTCGAACTCATGTTTCTGAACTTCAACATAAGGTGAGAGTACGTTTTACATAATTATGTGATTAATGTGACGTTATTTATTAGGATCAGCACATACGAAAGTCGCAATACTATCGAGTATCAGGGCAGAAAAGCTAAATTATTCCGTGAAAAAAAAAGCAAGGTGACCTTGTAACCTCCGAAACACTTCGAACCATAAAATGGCTGTTGGTACCACATGTTTTCCTCTCTATGCCATATAATAAATTGTGTACGTACCAATTCGTCAAACTAATAGCGATAACGGAAGGGGATCATAGGTATTGATCCGCTCTGTATTTTTTTTTTTAAATACGACGGTATACACGAAGCATAATTAGTTGATGCAACACTAAATATATATTACAGTGGGCCAAACGATCCTTTTCCGATTTTGCATTTTACACTCATTGAAGTTATAAAATTACCTTTGTTCAATTGTACTTTCTCATGAAAATCGCAAATAATCCAAATAAATCAAATTGTTGCGACGGCGACACCAAAGGTTGTACGTGCCTACCCTCTACCTTCGGCAATCTAGAATGCATAAACGAAAAGCTAGCAACAAATTACTTAAGTCAGCTCCGAAGGAGCCGACCATTCAACGCGCCATACACAGAAAATTTTAACCTGACGGACGGACATCACGTGCGACGCATTCAAAGAAATGGAAACCAGACAATCCTGCTATAGATCACGATAATTCCTCATTGGCGGTTTCCCACTCCTTCCATCACTCCTACAACCAATTAAAAAAAAGTAACATTCAAACCACAGGTGGAATTGATGGACAAAACCAAGGTGACGACGAACAGAATGTAACAAGACTCGGACAGAAGTTGCACCACAGAAATCGCGAACAGACAAAAAGAATTTGTATAACAGAAATCGCGAATAGGCAGAAACGAACTTGCACCGTAGAAATCACGAACCGGCAGAAACGAAGTAACGTAACAGAAATTGAGAACAGACAGAAACATAAAAGTTACAGCATAGAAATCGCGAACAAACAGTACGATGGTGCAAAACCAGAAATCGTTCCTTCAGGCACACTCCTTCCATCGTTTTTACAACCAATTAAGAAACGCTATATTCCTCCACATCAAACTACCCGAGCCTCCATAACTTACTGGTTGCGCTGATGTCAAACGGCGACGACTTATTTGTATTCCCAATACAACAGAAAAATAGCGAACAGACAGTAAGAAGCTGCAAGACCAAAAATCGCGAATGGTCAGAAACTGAGAATAAAGAAATTGCAAACATTGTAATTCGTGTAGTTATTACGCGACCCAGGTGTTCAGCGGCATTCCATGCATGTTGAGAAAAAGGTATCACCGGCACGATACCTTCGTATATCACAAATCATGGCATTTTTATAAGACAATGTACACCAATAAATTTGAAAGCTCGGTAAGTTTAACGTTAAGGCACAAAAAAGAAATGAGTGAAACGTTATCCTAGGTACTTTTGTACAACCGTCTCTGAGGAGCGCATAAGGGTTAAGTGACTCATCCTGTAGAACCGCCACGATTGCGACAGAGAGAACGGGCCCGCCGAGTTTTATCTGGCAGGAACACGTACCAAGCGATTTCTGTAAAAAATAATCCATTTATCGCGTCACGAAAAATTTCCAGTTTCCCTTATCGAGCATGTGGATCATGGTTGCGTGCCGCGCTTGCATCCCGCTCGCCGCGAGTCAACGAACTGCTACACTTGGAGTGGACCTTAAATCTGATTACCGTGCGCGTTTTCCTACCTGGTTAGGTTAGAACACCAGGAATATGCGAGTCGAGCCTCGTGAGAACAATGCCGCACACTCCGACGCTTCTTTGAAAACTGTGCGGGACCGGGAGCGTTAGGGTTACCCGCGAGAATGCTAGTTCTCTTGGCGGGGTCATCCGGGGGGAAGTAGATACACATGTACTCTTTTTCTTTTTCCAGGTTAGCGGTAATACTTTGTTCGCGAAGATACTCCCATTGTCGCCGAGACACACGGAGTACGTTCGTTTCGCTTGCTTTCGCGAATGTGACCCAGTGGCAGGCAATCTTCGCATAACACGGCATTTGCGATTTTGCTCGCGGTCGGGAAATTAAAAAAATTCCCCGTAACACAGGTGGCGGATTTGCATTAACGCGATATACTTAGATTAGTATTGATAATACCACCCTCGTGCAATTTGACCCAGTTGTTCTTTCGTGTCTGGCCGTAATCATATCTCGACAGGTTTATGTGTATTTATAATTTACTAATTAAAAATTTGCGTTTCCTAACAGCGTAAAACAAAGTTATTGACATTGGCGCATCTGCGGCCTGGGAGTTACAAAGAAGAAATGTTTATTGTCGATAGGTCAATATGTCACAGAACACATGTTTATGTTTAATATGCTTAAAATAGATTCAATGTACGGTTTTAACCTATTCTATTTTGGAATATGATTACGACTATTAACAGTGTGTCGAATCAAAACGTTGTATTTTTATGTTTTCTGCTCCTACAATTAAAATAGCTTTCCAATATATCTTATTCAGAGACACGATGGAACTCCGTTTATATGAACCAAATTGGAGCAGTATCTGATAAACTGAACTGTACCTGCGTGAAATCTTCCGATACGAGCGTGAACTCTCATTAAATGAACGAAATCTCATGGTCATTGTTAGTTGGTAGGTGAACTTATACGACATGTACCAGCTGTATATGCGAACCAATTTATCTCCAGACAGGTTTACAACAATGAAGTTCTACTCTATATTGTGCAATTCGATTCAGTAATGAAACCAAGATTGATTCGAAAATTGCCGTTGAATCGATCGAACAATCAAAATGGATGAAAATGAAACAATAATGCTTACTCCTGCTTTTCAGGTACCATAGAGCATAGAGTGCTTAAAGTAGGGTGAGCAGTTCTTCCGACGATCATTATTGCACCCCAAGTTTTACGTTCAAATAGTACAAACGAATTTAATGTTATCGTGTTTAAATGTAAATTTCATAAAAGAAGATAATTCCCTATTTTCGAAACTACTTAAGCGTCCCACATTACATCCAAGTGTCCTACTTTCTCTATGCATATAACACGGATTCACGGAACGCAATTAGTAAGAGAGCACGATTGCAGTTTTATTCGGTTAACACCTACATTCGAGGTTCGCATTAACCAAGTAAATTGAAAATTTCGTTTGCAATCATAGCCGTCGGTCTGAATTTCATTCCAGCCGCAAGAAACGGTCCCATTAACTTCTTAAATTGCCTTTTTCGTCAAATATTTTCCAGCTCTGTCAACAGCTACCCGAAACGTTTCACGAGAAGCTCGCGAATTCGCTGCTCAACGGCCATCCCTGCTCGGAATTAATCAATGAACTTTATTGTCCGAGATCTGAATCGATGAGCGATAAATTATGCGGTCGAAACTGCTCGGCGAATATTGAGACGGAAAAGTATTGCGCACTTCTTAATACTTCTGAGTTACGAGGTCCCGGGCGGAGGTTAATTTGTGTCCTGGTTAAATTGGCCCGACTTTGCTCCTTGAATATTGCAATTGATTTCCAAGAGCCAAACTGAAGCGGTATTACACGCTCGGACCATTCTACTCAAGAAGCTATTTTCTGCTCTCCATATCTCATTTTCCTTTATCACGTGATGCATAAACGGACCATAAGGGTGAACGAGCGTAAGTGCATTCGAATGCGCTGGAATAACGAAAGTCATGCCGCACACGATATCTTATGTAATTAACGATACACTTTTAGTCTCTATTTTTGGGTAATACCGTCGTTGGCACTTAACGCGGTGTAAGTCGTGGTTACATTAACGTTTTATTTGTGCAAAGTACAGGTTACGGGACATTACTGACAACGTGGTCAACTTGTTATACGTGAAACGGATTAAAAAGCCAGCTGGACAGATACACCCAAAAGAAAGAGTACAGCAGCACCAATTTTGATGGGGTTAATATTTTTTATTTTTTTCCAATTATTTTCCATCACAATTGGCTTAACCCAGACCACGAATGATCTTTTCAATAAGTCATTGTATTTGTGCTGTGATACCTTCTTCTCAGCGTACAAGGAATGTCGCTGAGCATCTGGGTGGTGTAATAATTATACGATTATAGTGTAAAATGTTCGCGATTTCTATGGTTCGAGTCCTGTTCTGATCGCAGTGCCTGTATTCGTTTGTTTGCGATTTCTTGTTAGACTCGTTCGCGATTTCCATGTTAGTCTTCTTTGCGATTTCTATATTGTCTTCTGAGTCTGGTTGCATTCTGTCCGTCGTCACCTCGGTTATGTCGCGCTTGGTTGAGGGTAGTTTGAGGCGGACGAATGTACCGGTTTTTAATTGGTTGTAGAAATGATGGAAGAAGTGTGCTTGAAGGCGTATACCTGAAGGAGTTGAAAACAATCAATGAAGGATTATCGTGATTTATTGCAGGGTTGTCCGTTCGTCGGGGTAAAACTGTCCGCGTGCTGCGCCTGTCGAATTTCATATTTTCTTGTCTGCTTTTCGTTATGCGTCACAAATTTCCGAAGACAGGGTTAGGCACGTGCAACCTTCGGTGTTGCTGTCGCAACAGTATTCGTCTTGAAATACTCTATTAGAATGTAAGTAAAACAACATAGCGTTCCATTTAAAAAGAACAGAGCTAACTTGTATATCTCCTTGACGTCTCCACCTATAAAAAAAACTACTAACATCGGATGATCGATGTCAAATATTTTTGACCTGATGCAGTTTTTTATATCACCAATAGCAGCCAAGTTTATTCAGATGGCTGGTTTTAAGTGCCTCACCCTGTATAAGCAAGCAATGTAATGAACCGTATTAGATCCAATCGAACAGACACACTGACACTTGTAATATTCAACTACCACACGCAGCTTACGGAATAAACTTCCACTAAAAACCAAGTTATACGACTCCCATTTTGAATTCAACGATCCTCTCCATTAATTTCAGTTAGAGCGAGTATATACTTCGTCGAGGTATCGCACTTGAACGACCGCTTCCCCGATCGACGGGCGAACGCCTCAACGATGGGCCTAAACAAAATTTATTTACAACGGAGAAGTTTACTGGTAGTGAACGTAACATTTTTTAACAAATATAACTCGGAAACTAAAGTCGAACGACGGGAACACGTATGAGAAAAAGTTGCTTAGAATTACTATTTCAAGATTATATTGAGGTTTAATAAAAATTGGTGAAATGTGCCTGTTTCTGTATAATTACTTTTCGAAATTATAATTATGTTTCGACCTATCGAAAAATACACGTACGTTTATTGCACAACATGCGCACAAGAAATGAGAATTTATTTCAGGATTTTGGAATTAGCCAAACTCCAACTTACAGAAAGCATATTATTCATCCCGATTACGCACAAGGACGTTCCGCATACATCTTGTACTGCTTATGTCATCGTACATATTGACATAATATTTTGTTTAGTATTGCAAACAGTATGTCTATTTAGAGGTTGTACGAAAGGTCTTCGTTAAGGTTCACGAAGGATGTGTGGCGGTTCTGCCTCCTACCAGCTCCGTCACCAATTGATGCATACATGTACTGCCTTTAACCCTTTTAGTACCGAGCGAAAGTACCGTACCTATGTGAAGAATACCGGATCAATTTAACGAATTTACTAAGGTTTGGAAGAAAGCTCGTAAAAACCAAACTAAGTATGATATTTAGAAAATTCAAAGAGTAGCATATTACGAAATAAAGAAAGAATAAAGTAATACCAATTGTACTTCAATATATGTTGAAAATCATACAAATAACATCGATATAAAACATTATGAAAAACATAGAAATGAGTTTCATTTCATTTGACTACAACTTTATGTACAGTAGCTCACGAAAGTATTTGGACACTCTTTAAATCTAAATAACTTTTTCAAAATTGAGCCCAACGACTTGACTTTTGTGGAACAACTAGAAGCATTAACGTACTAAGTGATATGCAAAAATAATTATGAAATAATTCTAATTAGTAAAAATTACGTGGGAAAGTAGAAACGACATTTTTTAAAACATTTTTATTCAGTTTTTCAGAACTGTGTTAGTTATGCGCATGTTGAAAATTTTACCGAAATCGATTGACGCGGGAAAAAATGGCACGTATAGGAAGATGTAAGAATTTTTGGAGTTTAAGCAAAAACTGTCCACGAACCGTGAAAAATTGTGATTTTCATCATTTTTCGATTTCAATGAATTTTTCTGCATGTGTATAACTATTATAGATCTACCAGATGCGTCTTTAAAATTTTCAGTACGAGGCTTAAATAAAAAATGTTTAAAAAGCTCCTTTTTTTATTGGTCATGTAATTCATATCAATTACAATATTTTAAAAATTCAGTTCGCATATCATTTATTAAATTAATGCAAATAATTGTTCAAGAAAAGTCAAGACGTTTGGTCAAATCTTAAAAAAGTTATTTAGATTTAAAGAGTGTCCGAATACTTTTGTGAGCCACTGTATATCACGTAGCATGAAGTATAAATATTACATTTTTGTGATTCGCGTTGCCAAAATTTAGGAATTCGGTTCCTCGAAGATCTGGCCACGGAGCGGGTCAGGCAGAAGTGACTGCTAGTAAGCAGACTGTGTTGAATCCCATGGCACTTACGCCAGGACCATAATAGAGCGAACCTTATTTTCTCATAGGTTAAATCCAACAACAGTTTTATTTCATTCTTTTGCAATGAAATCAGATCAATTATGACATTTTTTAAATTTATTTTGAGATAGAGTACACTCTTAATGCGTATAGTAAGGTGTCTTCAGACGCGCAACGACATATCGTCGTTGGCACTTTGCGGAAGTGTGGCACTAAAAGGGTTAACCGTCTTCTGATATCCCAATGTCTAAGGCAGGACATGCTAGGCAGCCTTATCGGGTCCTCTAGCAGAGCCAAGACCTAACGCTCCCCTCCCTTTGTTCTTATTAATTGGATGATTTAATTCTCCTTGTCAAGGTTTTCTCTGTATAAAATTTGTTGTCATGAGTATTATAATTACAATCAAGAAACGTATCAAGACTTGTGTTTCCATTCTTTCCGAATCTGTTTAATTTTCAGTGTTTCGACGCAAAGGAACGTAACGCGCGAGGTCTTCGACGACGAGGTTTATAACACGGACCTGACGAAAAGGTTATTTTTTGAGATGAGGACTTTTTCCACATTTGGCTACCACGCGGTGTCTAATTTTTTTTTCCGCCCTCCTCGATAGCCGTGACGTGTCATAAATCAGGAAATCCGAAGGGTTATCCCAAACTCGGAACGACCGAGGGTTGATTTGGAGGAATCTCCGCGATGTTGGTGACGGCTACGGAGATTCCTCGACCATGTAGGTAACACCCGTGCCCTCACCAAGAACGGGCAGGCTCAGGGTGTAACGGCAGGGTCTTCATGACAAGCCATGAAGAATGCGCTGATTGGGAAAATGCGACAATCGGAAAACCCGATCAATGTATTTCTTTTGTATGAACGTGGAAGTCTTAACCCTTTCGCTATGGGCGACTTCTTCGCCGCGATATTCCCTGAACAAACCGCCGCGCCAAAAATGTGCTCGGCGCTCGAGATTGATCGTCAGCGGCCGCGTTTACGCTTCGCAGCAACTTCAGTTGTTTTGTCGATGTTTATTGAAAAAATGAAATTTTCCTTTAACCCTTTCGATACGATCGCTCTATCCACCGTGACACTTCCGCTGTACGGGGTGAAATGCTTCGAAAATGCACACATAACGCGTAGACGGTCTTCTTTTGTATGAAGCTTTTTCTGCCGGATATATCTGGAGCTCGTACGCGCAAGTCATCAGATGGATGCCGGATATATCCGACGCTCGCATCGTAGGGGTTAAAAGAAATGGTAGGAAAAATAAGACACACCTCCCGATCGCGAAGTTAGTCTACAACTAACGGTCAAACAGGTAACAACCATTACAAGTACATCGTCCGAGGACAGCATCAAAGTCGCTCCATTTTGATCCGATTGCCCAAGATTAGTTTGGCCGGCAATAAGTCAGCGACGTGGAAGTCGAGACGCGTTCGCGAATTAAAGAACTCGAAATTTACAACCTCGGATGAGGGTCGTTCGTACGAGATCGATTCATTAGGTTACAAATGAAAAAAGGAATCGTTCGAAGGTAGTACTTTGTAGCCTTTGTGGGATGCACGGATAATAAACATTCAAAAACGAAGCAATTAGTTATGAAAGATGTAACGAATTCTTTCTTATTAATTCTGTAGGGAACAGCGTACACCAAACTCGTGAAATACACGCGCGCTTTGCTCCTCAAAGACGGAAGAAATTGTGAAAATTGTATTTACGTTGATCCTGCGCGAACGCGAAATATCATTTACAAAAACCCTTTCATGTCTCAAGCTTTGCCGGTGATACGAGAATTTAACGTTTTCCAATCATGCAATTGAGCGCCTTTCAACATTTCACTGTAATTCCGGAAACAGTTGAACACCGCAGATCCGTTAAAAGTACCAAACACTTAGAGCAAAGTTCATAGAGGAAAGCGTATCAGTACCGAATCGATTATTCCGCTCCAGAAATCCGAACATGGTTCTTTTAATTGGTGTTCCATTTGCTCCTTAGCTCTCAACTAGGTACATGAAAAGGATATGACATATACCAGATAAAAATCACTGCAGGAATTGCGCGAGTCCATCGGACTGAGTTATTTGCTTCGAAATTTCAAAACGCAGCGGCCACAAAAGTTGGTACGAAGGAACCGCGAATTGGACAGGAAGAAGTGGTCGGGAAAGAAACTGTAAGCGAAAGCTGTGATAGAAATTGTGTAAAGCCACTGGATCGAGTAACACGTTTTAAATTATCAAGACATGGCTTCTATAAAAATTGATCAAAAGAAACCGTCGCTTAAATAGGAAGAAATAGGTTGTAGGTCTAAGCAAAAATCATTAACGAAAGGTGTAATAGAAATCGTATAAATCTATCGAATCGATCAATTTGTTAAAAAATTTCATTAAAGGCTTTTGTAGAAACCGTTCCGAAAAAAATAATAACGAAGTGACAATCTTAAAGAAGTTTCTAGAACTGCGGTAGTTTTGTTTTGGAACGTTGCTTTAAACTAGAAGGAATCTCTCTGTTAGTTGCTACAATATATACCTTGCCGGCTAAATATAATAACGTTTAATTTCATTTTAAAAAAAGGTGGAAAAGCACACTACAAAAGGCTTTCGTTTCATTTATATGACCTGCATGAACAAAACAAACCAAAGGTTTGAAACATCACAGTCGATACCGGAGGTCACGAATCTGTTTCAAGATACAGAGTTAGTTCCACGTTTTCGCGGTCGTAACATTAGAAAATAAGTGCGGAGGTTACAAGAAAAGTGTACCAACGAACACGAGAAAAGGGTATCTATCAGCAGAATTAGGTGTTCCAAGACTATCGGGACTATTACAATAGACTTCTTTTCTAGCAATCAGATTCGTACGAATCCACAACATTCTGGGAACCGTGTACCTCTAACTTCAGCAACAAACTCCGACTCGCTAGCGAATAAAGTTTCTGCCGCTTAATATTCAATTTCTTCGAGGACGATTACATTTCAGGTAGTCGGGTACGGTATAAAAGGGAGACGATGATATCTGTCGTAGCTCTAGGGAACTGCTACAGGGTTATATCGCTTACCAAATTCGTGAGGCGTTTTTTGCATATAATTTAGTGAATCGATGCATCCGATTGTCGAAGAAAAGTCAAGACGTTTGCTCCAATCTGAGAAAAGTTAGTTATACAGATTTAAAGAGTGACCGAATGCTTTCGTGCACCACTGTATACATCAAAACAGTATTAGGTTTTCGTCTTTGATGTTTGCCTAATATTTCTTACATTTGAAGAGGAACGGTTAACAGTCTGCCCTCGCAGATCCTGATCACCTTGGAGCCCTGAAGGTTCTTCGATAAGCATTTAATATGCCTGTTAGAAGATAACCGGTGGGCTGGTGTAAAAGGAATCCGTGGAGCGTTTCATTGTCACCGTATGCAGCAGCAATAAAACGAAAGACGAGCCATTAGCCGGCGCACATGTGGCGCTCGGCCAGCCGTGGCGAGGCGTGTTGCGTGGCATGGCGTGGCGTGGCGTGGCGTGGCGCGCACGGGCATTCGTCAGTTTCTGAATGGATTTGAAAAGCGCGTGAGTCAGCCCCTTCCCGGAAAGTTGATGCTATTTCGCCGTGCACGGAAAACTAAAGCGAAATAAAGCATGACTAACGGACTCCGGCGCGGTAGATTTACGTGGGCCGCTGCCACCGACTCCGGATTCCGAGCAGCACCGGTTTTTCGACCTGTTTTTCGCTCAGCCGTCTTCCCTTTATTTTGCTTTTGTTCCTCCCGCCGACCTGGGCCGCCCCCTTTTTTTCGGATTGCTGGTTTTACGTTTTGTTTCCCACCGGTTACACACCTGAAACACTTTTTCGAGGTACACGAGGCGGCGCGCGTATGCGCGCCCCAGTGTGTGCACAAGGTGCATCACCTGAAGCTCTTCCACGTGCCCTTGCACGGATTCCGCATATCTTACATGATTCGGATCCATCCCGCGAATTCGAAGCTACATTATCATTCCCGCGCAGCTAAATAGTCGATTCTGCGATACCTTGGCCGGTGGACGATGTAGGTGTTTCGAAATACGTGAAAACTTTAAGACCGAACAATCGCTTAGCGTGCCGAACGAAAGTATTGGCACACCTTTTCGAAAAGAAATAGTTCATTACTTCAAATTAATTTAAAAATCATAATTTTTAACTTCTTTACCTAACACGGGAACATATTCGGATGTGAAAATCCAATTTTGATGAAACTTATGGGAGCTTATAGTTCTTTGAAAAATATTTGACACGTGTCTTTTTTTATCGACAACCATCCACTTTGAAGGGGTGCAAAAACAGCCCTCAAAATTGGGGTTCAAAACCATATTTTTGAGATATCTTTTTTCAATGGGAAATGTAGTCGCGCAAGAAAATTTCAACAAAAGCTTTTTGTGTAAACAATATAAAAAAAAATTTGATTTTCTCTGAATCATCTGAACCATGTGAACATATGAATGTTCCCTTGTAAGCCTACAATATAAACTTAAATCGGTTCGAAATCGGTTAATGCATAAAAAAAGTTATAGGTATTGGAAGATATATGAAACTTTGAATTTCGGCTTAACCCTTTGCGGTCGTATTAAGTTTATACATAGGTGTCATCCTGATTCGAATTAATTTTCGTTCGAGCGAACAATAATATATAATATGCAGGATTATGAAGGGAAAACAGAATTTATTAATTCTTTTTTAAAGTTTAGATATATGTAACTCAATAAATTCTACGTATCTCCGAAGCTTGTGGACTTAATATATTGTAATATAAGATCAGTATGGTTTTTTACTCTGGTGGCTGAGAGCAGACATACGACCGAAAAAAGTTAATATTGATTTTAATTGCAGTGTTTCACGTTTCTTTCCTGTTTTTAATAATTTATGGCTCCAATTTATTAATTTATTAAATTCATCCTTGTGGCATCTCACGAAAACACAAGTCGTTTGGTCCAATTATACAAAATTTATTCTCATTTAAAAGGTATACTCTCGAGGGTCACCGAATGTCCGTAAGAAAGAAACAACTAGTGCGTACTGTACGCAATATTCCTATTATCTAAATCTAATATATTGAAACATAATCTAGTTATTCGAGCAAAACTGTTCATATTGTTTTATACAAACTTTCCGTCAGCGAAGGGATCTCTACTGAAACGGAACGTTGGACATTGGACATTGAAAGAGAGTACCAATAGTGTTGATTCCTAGTGTTGATTTTCGTTTGGCAGTACGTAGTCATTACTGTTTCGATCGCAGGTTTTAGAACTGCTAACAGTTGATACTAGAAATTGCTAGTATACAACGAACACGAAGATTCCATGTAAATAGACGAGGATTTATGGAAACCAGAATCGAACGAGCAGCTATGCTCCAAACATGTTATATTTTGTCTGATATTAATCAGGTTAATATCATAAATATACTTGTCGAAGTTTCATAAAAATAGGACATTACTGTTAATATAAATTTTCTTTTACCACTTTTATCGGAAACTCGGAAAACATTCTTGCTGCACAATGGATCCGTCATCGTTTCGAATTCATGGAATATAAAAATTCTGTAGAAGCTTGGAGATACAAAATTTGATTGCAATTTAATTATGCTCCATTGTTATCATATCGTTCAGGCAACCTCTTAACGAAGAAAAGAATAATTTACCGCAATTATTGTCAGTCCGACAAAATTCTCGACAAATGTTTTCTGAATCATACCGAAAGAATGGCTTTGAAAAGGAAAGAGCGGAATAGTCGAAAAGCAGATCGAAAAGCTGAATAATTGAAATTTTTAAAATGGCTGGACTTTTTAATGTGAATTCGACAAATTTCAAAACGACTAGACTTCATAAAGTGAATAGGTTCTCTTATATTATTTCCTGTTTCTTCGATAATCTTTTTCTCTGTTCCTTATTACAGTCTGTGTTTAATTTTGACGTTCTACCTGCATCCGGCTTTTCTAATTTTGTTTCATAATCTTCTACCTAAAAAATTTCTTTTGCTTCTATCACACTATCGATTTGATTTTCATTTATTCCAACATCTCTCGAACACTTTTCAGTTCCTATATCGTTTAGTTTTCGATAATCGCAGGATGTCTATCTCACTTTCTTCTCTTCCCTTATCTGTTTCGTGTAACCATCGATAATCCTAGCTGCAACATCGATCTTTGCTTCCATTTATCATTCGTTAATTTATCATTTCTCGGAAAGGATGTGCAGCGGTTTTCTCTGTACTATTCTCTGGGTTCGACTAGTTTGCTGACGCATCGTATGTTGTCCGTCTCTCCGTATTACATTATTGATAATACTTTCTTATTTGCAAACAAATCACTTCGTGAATGTATTGAAAAATGAAATCCTATCGTCGAGCGTTTTACACGCACTTAAAAAGTAAAACATAGACATTGACCAAAGGCCAACGAACTTCGAATGATCTCCAAAAATGGGTTTAAAATTGATGGAATAAAATTGTCTCGCGTTTAAGAATGTAATATTATTGATATTAAAAACTGCACTGTAAACTAGCCGGTTACACCAAATTGTTTTATCAGACTGTTTTAACGGTTCTACGCGGATCCATCGCAACAATAATATGATAACAGTTACATTTACTGCTGGTGCGGAGTTTCGAAACATTGGCATTTCGGAAGTGAAATTTTTGCAACGGTCACTGTAATGTGCAAGCTTGCTGTAAGCTAAATTGACGAGAACAAATTAACAAAACCAAACTGCGTCGTGTCGGGCTTTGTATCTCCCGGGGCGAAAACATAGGAGAGTGCGGCGGGGTAGAGTAGAAGAAAGCCCAGGGCCTGCGATCGCTGTAACGCAGCCCTGCGCCGATCCTGATAATTTGCGGACAATGGGCTTCTTGTATCAGGGCCGCGTAATTGACCTGTCTATACAACAACTGTTATGGAATTCAATTTCGCGAGAGCTTAATTGAAATACGTTCACGAGCCTGATGCGCGATCTAATGTCGGCGAAGATTCATGCGAGCCATTCGGATAAACGTAATGAATTCCTGGGCACGACCGACTCCGGAGAAATCATATTCCTCAGGAATCATTTTCTTGGGTGTAACGGGCACGAGAAATGAAAAATGCAGCGCACTCGCGAACCGGTGAATACTTCGAACGAGAACGTAAAGAATCTTAAATCAGGGGATGCCTGAAGTCGCATGCCTTTAAAGAATATTTTTATCGAATTGAGTCAGCGGTAGAGCACGAATAGAAGAGCGAGAAATACCAAGGATTTAAATCACGGATTTAATTTCGTCTACGCGGGGAAAGCCGAGAATTTTGGAGCCAGCGCGCCGGGACAGGTCACATTCGTTAAGAACTCCGTGAACCTTCGCGTGTCCAAATTAGGAGAAAGATAAAACCGCCGGGATAACAAAACAATCGTTTTTCCAGTAATATATTTCACTCTTGACAGCTTAGCGATTTTATTTCCTATATATCCTTATATATACCTCTTTAATATGTTTTAATTACACGGATTCTAGTGACTAAATTATACGAATAAATGTGAGATTAGGATCAATGAGAAAAGTATCGGCTTCTGCGAGGAGTACCCACAAACATGTATTTTCAAATATTGATAAACATAATAGCGAATAGAACGAAGAATGATCGATTATAAAATTGTAAAAATGTTCGAGGATAAGACACTGCAGTTTTCCAACGTGCATACCAATTACATTGCGTTTCATTTTGACTCTCTTATAAACAGCAGTTCATATACATATGCAGTAAATTTCTACTCTTTTGGGTGGCTACAAATTGATCGAATATAGGTGCAATTTTGTGGAACTTCTGGACATTAACGTTAAGTGCTTTTTATGAGAATTCTTTCCTTGTATTTTGTTCAGAAGGAACACTGCGGAGGATGAAAAATGTAGCACGTCATAGAAATATGAGGAAGAGAATAGAGAACATTTACCACCGTTTGCCAAAAGAAGTGCGAAGTTCTGTATTGTTCGGGAGGAAATGAAATAGTAACGTATATAATTTGTAAAGTATGAGAAACACAGAGTGGTGAATTACAATGCGAGTACAGGCGGGAACGTTGAAAACAGAATTCTACAGAGTGTTAAATGTTTTAAGTGAAGAATTTTCAAACACAAGAAAATATCCCTTCTCTTCAAACGTCAAAATTCTGAACTCGATGCAGGACCATAACTAGTACCATTAACTACCATGCAATCATCTTAACACATATCGCCAACAGAATACTGATAAATTTTTTTAAATTTAGCGTTGACACGAGAAGACGTTCACCTAGAACCCCGTCGCATCTTACAAAAGCCACTTTAATAAAGAGAAGCTGTTCCTTTCAATCCTACACTCCGAACAACAATAGTCAACGGTAAATGTATTTTCTCCAGTCGACAGCTCCGAAAAAAATGCAGATTACAATTTTTACGCATCTCGCTTATGCCTCCTATACAAGTCAAGCCACTACATTCGAAAGCGGAACGTTATGCGCCGAGGAAGTTTGAAAGGGCCCTAAACACAATGAGAATGCTCGGGTGTAGTGGCTGGGGAACGGCCTGGAATCGACGCTGATTTTGGTTGGTCGACCTGCTGCTGCCAGTGAATACCTGCGAAGTGCAGGTCGTTACTACAAACTCTGGTAAGGAATCATTCAAACTTCACGCTGCAGGTTTCAAGCATCTACAAAGACGTAGAATTTTATAATTTTATGCATGCTAGCTAACGATTTGTTAAGTTGTCTTACAAGCATTGGGCTGATCTCCTTTTATATTGTCGAACTTCAGAAACTGTACAAGAACAATCGCAATCGATAGTCTTTCCCTACGTTGTCTGCAACCTATAAAATAATATACAGGAGACTGTTGATTGGGATTATGTACATTAGCTCGCAAAATTAGCCGGGCACTTTTTAAATCTAAATAACTAATTTTTCTCAGATTGGGAAAACGTCTTGACTTTTCTTCAGCAATCAGATGCATCGATTTACTAAATCTTATGCGGAAAGGATTTTGAAGAGGTTCCAATTGGTACGAATTACATGACAAATAAAGGCGGAACTTATTTTACATATTTTTTATTTCAAGCACGTACTAACAATTTTAACGCTAGAACTATCGAACATTAAATCAAACGATAGACATTGCTTCGTGATAATAACAAGACTGCATCTACTCAGACTTCATTCAATTTTTATTGTAACATGTGATTCATTAAAGAAGTACATCCGAAAAATGATGAAAACATTTTTATAACTTCAGTAATTGCGAAAGCACTAAGTAGGGACCAGCCATTTTGCCTGGTTTGGTAGTTCTAGTGTTAAAAACGCATCTTATAGAACTAGTTAATAATAGTTACACGCATGCAGAAAAATTCATTGAAATCGATCGACGTACACACGAGCTACGTGCCATCAAAAACGGTGAAAATCGCAAGTTTTCACGATCCTTGCTCAGTTTTTGCTGAAAAACTGCAAAACATATATTTTAAATTTTCATTACGATTTAAAATAAAAATGTCTTTTTCTACTTTTTCATGCAATTTCTTCCAATTAGAATGATTTCGAAATTGCTTTTATGTACATATCATTTATTAAATCAATGCTTCCAGATGCTTCAGAAAAGTCAAGTTGTTTGGATCGATTTTTAAAGAGCTATTCAGATTGAAAGAGTGTCCGAATATTTTCGTGAGCCACTGTATATCGTCGCTCAAAAGTATGAAAATAAATTACTGTTAATCCGGTACTCTAAACCATTCCATAAATATGAAATAATTTATTTAACACGTTGATCGCTAATTTACGACAGCCAGAAAATTTAACAAAATCAAAATAATTTAGGTAATGAAGCCAAAGCTGGGTACATAACTACGTTGACAAACTCTGTCGTTAACGTGCTTAATTAACCGATTTAATTAAAT
>CM052083.1:22334939-22396424 GCA_028453745.1 Agapostemon virescens
TCTCTCTCTCTCTCTCTCTCTCTCTCTCTCTCTCTCTCTCTCTCTCTCTCTCTCTCTCTCTCTCTCTCTCTCCCTCTCTAATGATTCAAATATCTAGCATCTAAAGTTTCTCGTCTGCATTTTCCGATTGAAACAAAATCGATACAAATCACTATCAGGTGTAACAGAATTAAATTAATTGCAGTGTCCCCTCATAATTTGTTCATATGGCTAAGCTGCTTAATAGACCGTGTACGTAAATGCAAGACGTGTATTTACCTTTGCGAACTCATTGAGACACGGCGGAATGAAATTGAAACTTGTTTTCTCAAGTTAAGATTCTGACGGACTCCATATGTAAGACAAACCTCGTTAGCTACTTTCGAACAGCGTGGTAGCGATAGGGTTCATTTTGATCCAGTGCTTTCGAAGAATTGTCCGATTACTTTGTTCGGGACAATGAAATGAAAGTAACAGTCCAATTAGATGCGATCGATCGATCGGTACAGACAGATAAGCAAAACCCATGCGAGCGGACGAAAAAAAAATCATTCCATTGCTAAAAATTGTACTGGGTGTTATTGCTCTGGGAAGTAAAAAACAAATTGATCATTTTCATGCAATTTGATTAATACCTTTACCGTTCCGTATATGATATACAATGCGTTTACAATTGTTAACGAACACAGTTTATTTAATACGTACGTAAACAACGCACAATATTGAACAATTTATAAAGTGAGCATTTAAAGAGAACGCCAATTTTGGACAAAAGGAAGCTTGTAAAGTAAACTCGGTAACACAACTACCACAGCGGTTCGAATGACCATTTTCAGATTTATTATTCCACAATTGTCAAAGTTATAACATTGCCTTTACACGAATCGATTCCTGTCATAATGAAATATAATTATAAAACTGGCAGAATATCTAAGTTAAGTAAATCTTGTTCTTTTTAGAAAACAATATACGCTAGCCAATTTTATTGCTCGGTAGTTAAAATGTCTTCTAAGATTATTTCTTCCTAGAATTATGTTTACGTTAAGAAGAATAGGGGTTTTGTGTTTTGACTCTTCATTTTGCACCTTTCAATCGCGTAGCAAAGACGCATCTTATCCGTTCTTTAAAATAAAGTCACCATTATATCGAAAAATATTTAAAAGCGTTTTATTCAATGGTTCAAATTCTTATACAATTCATTCCATGGGCATGAGAGAAAAATTTCGTACGGAAGCCACGTAAAATGTAATTTCCCAGAATCTATGGAGTCCAAAAATGGCGCTAAGTGGACATTCAAAATAATCTGTTTCAAAATCAACTACACTCGGCCACATAATCGATGGCACACGCACACATTACACCGGCATAACTTCTCTATCAGTGAAACAAACGACCTCAGTTTTACTGGCAAGCTAAAAAGTTTACCAGATGGCTGGTGATGAAAATTGTGTAAAACTTTAGATTAGTTGAAACTACGAATAGTGTACTAAAAGTTGCTTACTGCATCTCGGGTCTGGAACGAAAATTTCAAACATGAATTTCTTAGATTCGCATAAGTTGTATACATGTTCGTTCATCGAAATTCGTCGATCGGTTTTCGAGTCATAAATTATTGGAAATGGTGAAATCACCGAATAATACGATAAAAAGTGAAAGATGGGTTGAAAATAATGAGAAACCCATGTCCGAAAGATTATTACCTTCGTACCGAACGAATCGAATCAAATCGAATTGAGCAAGGTCACATTTGAAAATACGCCTTTCTTCGAGAAGAAATGCGACGAAAAATAACAATACCTTCTTCTTGGGTGAACCGAATCCGACCACGGCAAGCATTTCACCGCACTGTATACGCTCTCGCGTTCGTCATAAACTCTCTAATTCGGCGATAGAAGAAATGCGAGCCGTGTTTACCAACGACAAAGACGCGAAGGTTTCAGGGTATGATTCGAGCCGATGGATATACGGTCAGTCCAGAAACAGTCTGGCCGGAGAGGCTGTTAGACCGGGGGTTTGTGCGATCGAAAGACAGAAAAGGATGGTAGGAACCTTTTCTTGTCGCCGCTCGGCAAAGTTCAGACCAACGAGATCCCGGGAGAGATCAACGTTCAAGTTCTTCGTACAGAGGTCCGTTCCCCAGGCAAGATTCCATTCCGAACGAGTCCCGGTTACTCGAAGAAAGAGCGCGTTCGGCTGGTGTCCTGTCAGCCTCGTGTGCCACGGAGAGGGGGGCCAAGGTAAAGGATCGACTAACACCGATGATTCGCGAGCATCCGAAGAAGGTCACCGACGATCAGTGCTCGGATGAGTCGGCCTAAGCGCGCCAAGTAAAAAAATCGCAAACCGAAGAAGAAGGGGAAGAAAATCCGAAGAGAAAAGAATAGGGTCCGCTTACCACCTAGCGAGACAGCTCCGTGAGTCTCCGATGCACAAAAAACCGGTGTCGCGCACGTATCCGTCAATCGTGGGCCAGCCACTGGCCAGCAGCAGAGAGTCAACCAACTCTTCTTTTCTCTCGCTCTCCTCTTCCGCTCCGTCGGCAGAGACGGAGACGCCACAGCCGAGCGCGCGCGCACACACACAGAGAGAGACAGGACCCCGGGTACCAAAACGAAGAACTCTTTTCTTTTTCTTTTTTTTTGTAACGAACTCTGCCACTCCCGGTTCAAATTCTCCTCTACGTTTCACCACCGTAAACACGCGAACATTGTAATTCATAGATTAACCATAGAATAGAATATTACTCCGACTCGGTTGGAGTAGTCACACTTCGTAGACCATCGAACACACACTGCCGAGAAGGTCTCGGTTACCTGACAGGAGAAAAAATCACGTGGCGATGCATTCATACACGAGCCGCGGAGCTCGACCACCGACAGAAACACTTTCGATTTCTCTCCGATCGTACTCGATCCTACCGAGACGAAACACGTTTCGTTGACTCGCGGCCGAATTCGCGACGTATTCCAATTGAAGGAGAGACGCCACTTCCGGTGATGCACGGATAGATCGGGATGATATCGGACCGTACACGAGAGAGAGAAAACAGCCCGGCGAGACACTCGAGGGATCGCGACAACCATACAAGTTTCGCGCGCTGCAGACTCCGGCAGACTGAGCGCCGAGAAAGTCTTGGGGCTAGCGTACGCGATTGCTGCGCTCCTCGCGGCCGATACCCGAGGCCAAGCGTCACGCGTCTTCCGCCGGTCCCTCTCGCGCTCCGATTCCTTAGAAACTGGAGTAATACGCTAGTCGCACAGCCAGCGTACATGTTAAATCAAATCCCGACCCGGCCCACGGTAGAACGAAACCAACTTCACTCCGATCAAAAGTCTGTAGCGTCCCGTCTGCCTTTATATATTTTAGGTCGCAACTACACGAGTGTGTTTCTTTTCTTTTTTCTATGCGGTGTTGTGTACACGCAACGTTTTGTACCGCGCGTTCTCTTCGCTGTAGCACGAATTGTAATATTCGAACGCGATGTATCTCGTAACGAATAGAAAATGGATCCTGCGTCGATAAGTTATATATTATCGTTCTACGTGTATTATTAACACGTTTCGTGCCGCGTGGGGCGTATACGACCCCCGCTGAAATTCCCGTTCAGGCCGCTTGCATTTCTCTTTGAAAAGCGAAGAATTTAAAAAGAAAATTCACCGTAGAGTTAAATATAGCGATATATTATATTATTTTGTCGTTTAATGCATATTCAAAATTTACACCCTTTTCTTGCGAATTATGGTTTTGTACTGTTGGAAAATTGTAAGGCGTACGTACGTCGAGAAACTTACCTCATTGTAATCGGCCTGAATGGACAGTCTTCAAAAAACTGCCTAACCAATAACCACAAAAACTCCACAAAATCAAAGTAATTTATTTAATGAAGCAACAATTGAAAACTTAAAATCTCTGACACATAGTTGTCCTTCAACCTTCTTGCAATCTCCAGATATGAATTAAATTCAGTGCAACGAATATATTAGCGTACAAATTTATTTTTAAACATGGATATATGAGTGACATGGCAGTCAAAGTGTTAAAGGAACGAAAAAAGAATCGAAATCGTTGTTGATAGGTACACCCATTTAGCATCATAATGCTCTTCATAGTTTGATTTAAAATCTCGTGAATCTCGAAAATATCCAGAAAAATTTTCCTATTACTGTCGGATGTTTATTACAAGTTTTGGAGAACTTTTATTTCTTGTTCAAAATTAATTCAGAAGAAATTATACTCTTACAAGGTGTTCTATCGATTCAACGGCAAGTACATACAATACGATATAATAAAATGTACATGTTGTATACAGGGTGTCCAAAAAATGTTCGAGTTCTTTGCAAGAGAAGATTTTTGAGGTTATTGTAAGCAACTGTGTCTATTGCAAAAGTATAACAAAATATTTAACTCTCTGTGGGCCGAATTTTTTTCCTAAATATAAAAAAATGTATGCAACGGAAAGCCAACATTTACAAACCTATATATGCAGATTAAAAAAATTTACTAGTTTAAACAATTTTATTACAATTTGTAACTTTGCAGTAACAACGGCTTACGATGTTTGCACTTCTGTGCATAAAAGCTTAAGCGTGAAATTCCATAAAACAGTTTGCACTTGGCGTTCAACATATATGTACGTTGCATTTGGAAACTTTTATTTTTGGAACCCCTTTGTTAGATCACACTGTAGTGCATATACATTGGTATAGTCAATTATTTCGTTTACAATTTCACTGTCAAATAGTTTTCGAAAATGGGTCACAGGAGAGTAGAGTCCTTCGGGGTCTTCCGGGCAATCTCCTTTCCAAGGGTGATGACAGCTATTATTCGTCTGAGATAATGATGGCTAAACAATTTTTTGTGGTCCTGAATTTTCCTTATCCGATGATGATTCTGTACTAAATTCATCGTCACTTTCAATAATATTTATGCGTCGTCGGGTAAATTCTACTGAATGATCTTCATCGGACTCAGAATCTGATAAAGACTCTTCGGATCTATTACTGCTAATACCTCTAATTTTAATTTCTCTATTACTTTTATGCGATTATGTATCTATATTTTGGATATATGATATATAACTTTGAAAATTGACTAAATGTAACATTTACTTCATAAACTCGCCCCTTCGCTTGGACCGTTCACCTCCAATAAGTCCCTTTTATCTGAAAAATGCCTACAGTTTAAACAATTTTATAATAAAATATAATAACTTTGTACCTTTGTAATAACAACAGCTTACGATGTTTGCATCTTTGTGTATAAAAGCATTTGAAACATTTTATTTTTGGAACCCGTTTGTTGCATCGCTAAACAATTTTTTGTGGTCCTGAATTTTCTCTTCCCGATGATAACTCGGTACTAAATTCATCGAAACTGTCAATAATATTTATGTGCCATCGGGTAAGTACCACTGGATGATCTTCATCGGACTCAAAATCTAATAAAGAATCTTCGAATCTTATTACCGCTAATGCGTCTAGTTCTAATTCCTCTATTACTTTTATGTGATCATGTACAGATATTTTGGGTATATGATATATAACTCCGAAAATAGAAGAAAGCACAAGCATTATCCTAAATATACCAAAGTCTATCATAATAGCCTACTGTAATCTGAAAGTCACAAAACCGTATCATATTATTGCAAACGTATAAGTTGTATTATATACGCTTTGTTTTGTTTAATAGATATAATATAATAGAATAGATAGAAGAACAAATAATATAAATTGCACAAGATGGTACCGTTGGTTTCTATCTGCGGACAACTTGCAAGACATTTACTTTGATATTTCAGGTTGACGGTGCTGCCAACCGTTATCAATATTATTTGTTACCTCAGTGATATTATATAATTTAGACCTAGACGTTATTTTATAAAAAAACTAAAATCATTTGGTAAAATGTCGATATATTAACGTGTGACTTGAAAGTTACACGGCCACATAGAGGGTTATGAAAAAACACATATCAATCGGACCACAGATGCAGCCGACGCATCTCAGCTCGGCCAATGACAACGCCAAGCTCAGCTCAGGATTCTGTGATCAAGTCGGAATGCGTTCGTTATAACCGCGCTCTGATTGGTCCAAATTGTTAGTTTATAATTCGAAAACGAAGCCGCGTTCATTTTCGCAAAAGAAAAAATTTTCTAGAATAACTCCAGGAATTATCCTTTCAAAGAACTCGAACGTTTCTGGAACACCCTGTGTATCGATTACGTTTACGTTATAAAATGTCTTTGCTTATTTAGCAGCATACCAATCAGAGTTTGACTACTGCAAAAGGAATTCTGGCTCACCAAGGGATTCCGCTGAGCGTGGCATTGCCGTTGGCCGAACCAAAACATGTCCGCTGCAGCTGCACTCTGATTGATCACCCTTTTTCGTTAATAATATGAAAATACAGCTTCAATCTGTGAATTAACACAAGAAAAAGTTTCTTAAAATAATACTAGAATACAATCAGAAATGCAGAGATACAGGACATTTCCAGGATAGTAGTTTGTTTTTCTGATGTCGAGTAGGAGTAGGAGTAGGAATAAGAAACTTGGAGTGCAAATGAGACACCAGATTGTGATAGTTTATTTTAAAGGGCATTTCCTTAAAAAGTAGCACAATGTAGCAATCGATTGTTTTCTCTTCTAAAAGACGACAGACTTTACTCTGTTTTATGGTGTCAACCATATTTATACGAAATGGTGGCAACTCTTTAAAAGTTCAAAAGAAACAGAAGTTTTCGTTAAGTCGTAACTTCATCCACTTAAACACTGTTACTAAAGAAGTTATGAACATTGTCGAATATTTATATTAATCGCGACATCTCGCGGGTGTCGATTAAATGCTAATTACTTATTCGTAATTGCGTGATCTATTTCGTCTACATCAGAAGGCTGCAAGTCCTTTTGTCTTGGCGACCATCGCCAATGACAAGTTCCTTGTTTTGTACGTTGCCGAGTGAACACGTGTGATCGTAAATGTAAATTCAGTTTATATAAAGTTATATCTTTGAGATTGTATAACACTAGTGCTTCATAAACCCTGGACAAATTCTAACAAAGTGTTTATCCGAATTAATATACTATGTAACTTATTTAAACTGCACCTTGCAAAATTTAGTTTAAATTTAAAAGTAACATTTCACAGAGCCGTGACTTAAAATTAATGAATCGTAAAACCCTGCCGTGATTGTCTGTTGACTTTCAATATCGGTCACACAAAAACGAAAGAATATACTAGAAAATGACGTTTACTGCATTGTAGTACAATTAACTCTACATCAAATAACTCAAATTTTTTTCTATTTTATAATATTACAAAAATCGATTTTTGAGCATCGTCAAATCCTTAACAGGCGGAAATTCGATTTCACCAAACCTAAAGTAAATGCAAATTGTAAGCATACTTTTAACTTCTACGTATTCCTAGGTAGAACTAACAGTACTTATTACATGTATAACTCTTGTCATTTTTTTTCTTCGTATATTTTGAATTTTTAATAGTGAAGTTTCTTTTAACAAATTCTCTAGGAACACTGCGTTCTTCGATGGTATTTCTAATTTGACGGTTTTGATTATTACTAAATTAGTTAATTTCTAATACTAATAAATTTAAAGATGCAATTTTTTACTTCTATCAGAAACCTTCCATTCTTAAGTTTCGATATGGTGTTAAATTAATACAGTTTTTGCTATTGCTAACAAGTGGGCAAGAACGAGAAGTTAACATCAATTTAGGTACAAACTATGCAGTGTTCTAAATACTATATTTAAAACTTTTTACGACAAAAGTTACAAAAACAACAATCACGGTAATTATGTTATTAACGCTGTCTTAAAATGCGTTTATAGTACATGGAAACTATTGCCCGATGTTCCAGTACGGAAATTGAATGAAGAGTTACCTTCGAGAGGTTCGAAAACTCTCGGCTTCGTTATTTATGGTACACGTCCAACTGCTTGATCCGTCCGCCAACTGATTCCAGTACTCATTATTTATTTATCTTTCGTATATTGGCTATTGATATATAAATTTCTCAATGAAATCTCATAGTCTGTTATAAGCGCGATTGGGTCCACTATGCGTTGGTGTAGAACATCTCGTTTCGGAAATAACCCCGAAAAGAGTCGTGGAAAACTCAGCCAATTTCTTCAGCTAGGAGAGACCGATGTTCGTTTCGCTTGTCTAACGATCCCATGCGGGTTCCTCTAGATGTGTACATCTACCACGGTACTCCTTTGTTATGGTTATGCTCATTTCCTTTGTTACGATTACCTTGATCTTTTTTAGGGCTGCTTTCAGCTGCATCGTCTTGAAGGACTTTGTTCGAAGGATTGTGGCGTCACTGGGAACAAGAGATGTCGTTTGAATGGAAACGAACGGAAGTTGTTCGGTCTTCTTGTTGGGCTGGTTCAGATATGTTAAAAAGGTTAGACAATAGGATAAAAATCATGATTATGATTTAAATAAAAATTGTAAGTTCTTCATACTGTAAATGCTGTTTAGAAAATCATATCTAATGCAGTGTTATGAAGCTCTTCCAGTTTCATCATTTTTAAATGGTACTTTGATAATCTTTGGTACTTTGGTACTTTGATACTTTCATAATCAAGAGTGTGATCATATAACGAAAGTATGAATGTAGGTGATAGGTTTGAAATCGTAATGAAAAGATCATAGCTATAGCAAACGTACGAGTATAGATGACTTGGATTTAAAATTGTAAAGTGAACAAAATAGAGTGACCGATATGGGTCTTGTAGGATAGAATGAAATAGTAAGAAGGATAAATAATTATGATAAGGAAATATCTATTTGATGAACGCAAAGATTGCTCGATGAAATAACATCCGAATACTCATACGTATAATTTAATATAATGAACTTTTAATAAGCAAAACACAAATACAGAAGAATGAAGTCGTCTCTATTGATACACACATTTCTAACACAGTACATAGAACGAACAAAGACTGAAGACTATACAAGGTGAGTCACCAAACGTTTCCACCTCAAATATGTAATGATACGTAAAATATGGTAAGGACAAAGTTGAATGGTACAATGGGGCTGACACGATGCTATAAAAAAATGTTGTTTTTATGTAATTTTTTTTAGAGATATTAAGGTCACCTTGATTTTTTTAAAATGGAACCACCTTTTTTAAACACCTACAATGATAGTCCCTTTCATTAGAAATTCAGTGACTATATTATTCCAAGGTCATTCAAGGTCAAGGATAGAAAAAACGTATAAAACTAAAATATCGAAGCATAATACCTGTATTTTACAAATGTTCGAAATGATGGCCATTTACGTCGATACACTTGTGTAAACGAGCTCTGAAGGAATCTTGACCTCTGATAAGTACATCCGAGGTGATATTTGTACATGCTGGGATGATACGCTGACGCATATCTTCAACTGTTGTTGGAGCATCCATGTACACGGTCTTTTTTAGCAGACCCCATAAAAATAAATCCAGTGGATTTAAATCAAGCGAACGTGCTGGTCATGAAACAGTTCCGCCTTGTCCAATCCATCGGTTTGGAAATCGTGATTCCAACGTTTCTCTAGCTACTCGTCATAATGAACAGGACAACCGTCATGTTGGCACCACATATCATAGCGATTTTATAAAGGGACATTTTCTAACAAAATTGGCAGATCTTCTTGCAAAAATTGAGCGTATTTCTGTCCCGTCATCATTCAAAATACCACACCACACGTTTACGCTCTATTGCCTTTGATGATCAATTTCTCGCAGCCAGTGCAGATTATTCACAGACCAATAATGGCCGTTCCGTAGATTAATTGAGCCATGATTAGTGAATGTTGTTTTATCCGTAAACAAGATATTAGAAAAAAAAACAATGATTTTGAAGCAATCCCCACTGACAAAAGTTAATTCTATTTTGAAAATCATTCCCGTAGAATTCTTGATGGAGCGATGTGTGGAACGGATGAAATTTATGTCGGGCCAGAATTCGTATTACGCTACTTTGACTTATGCCTGTTTCCCTGGAAATTTTTCTCGTACCCACGCGAAGATTGATAGCTGTAGCTGCTAAAACATTAATTTCATTGTCTTCATTAGTCGTAGGATTCTTCCGTTTGTACTGTCTTGCATGTACACTTCCAGTACTTTGAAACAACTTGTACGTATTAATGAAAATCTGTCTAGAAGGAGTGTTTCGCTCGGGGTACCTTTCTTCATAAAGTAATCGGGCCTGCGCTGCATTTTGTCTACATTCACAGTAAATCGTGATCATATCACACTTTTCAGTCATTGAAACATACTGATAATAAATAAGAATGCTGAATAACAGTAACATTGTGTTTACTATTTACTACAAGTCTCAACCATGATAAACGTATTCTACTTTCATATTCTAAATCTTATACGTTTTGTCTGTTCCTCTGGCTGCAGGAAAATTTGCGAGACCCCACTCTTACGTTTATAAATTCTGGCGGAAACAGTTGACATAGAAGTAGGATCCTCGTAAACTACGGGTGAGGTAGAAGGCATGATACTCTGTGATTTATTACCCGTCAATATGGGAGTCATACTGCATTATTAAATATGTAAATGTTTACTCGTATTTAAATCTTCGCATAGTGAAAAATTGATTATTGAACCAATGACAATATTGTCTTGAATATACATATATACCGCAGGGTGTTCATTTGAAAACTTTCCAGACGAATATCTCGAAAAGTATGAAAGATATTAAAAAAGTGCAAAATACATGTTCAAGGATTTCGAGGGGCAAAGAGGGGGGCAGTGTCAGTTTGTTATTTGGGTAGCGTTTTCAAGGTCATTTGAAGGTCAACTTTGTTTTTTCAAATGGAAACTATTAAAGGATTGTATCAAGTGAAAGACTCGCGTAAGGAAGAAGTACTCGTAGGTACACTTAAGAAGAACCCTTAACAAATGTGCTTGCCAGAGAAAGCATTGGCTATTTCGGAGGTGTAGAGTTTTCTATAAATGCAGGGATTTTCAGTGCATTTCCTCAACAGAAACCAACTTGGTAAAATTTTCATGTTTTTAACAGTGAACATGTTACTCATTGGACGAGGGTTGCACTAATGTTGTAAATTCTGCGTCACTATACAAGCGTAACTCAATATGTTCATTTGGCGTCTTCGGCGCACGAATCGGTTAGGCGAAGACGTCGTACAGCGCGAAATACGGGTATCAACTAGTGACGGCGTAGATCTCTGCAAGTTTCTCTGTGTCGTCCTCTCGTGGCCAGAGAGTGTAAGCATCGTAGCCAGACGTGTTTGTATTCCCCTCAAACTGCTTCTCCTTCTACTTCTAAATCTGATTCGCTTCTCCTTGTAGCGGGAATAAGGTAACGTCACGTATTCCCCTGTGCCCCTGGTTGTGTCCCGTGCAGAGTCGCGAGAGGAGAATCTGACGGCGAAGAAAGAACTGTACTGTGGCAATGGTAGGTATAAGTAAAATTCCAAACAGAAGAGTAAAAATCAGTTTTATAAACAATCTTCCGAATTCTTTACTGTTTTTAGGAAGTAATTGTTCAAGCCGTGATTTTTGTTGGCAGTTATATTTATAAAAAAAAAGAAAAAACAAGGATGCTAATGTTACTTTTCAATGTTCGTTGCGACCGATTCTTTCAATCATCTCGATGGTTCTGTCCCACTCTCGATGTTTATTCGCTGTTAAATGTAAACACACACACACATGCGCGCGCGCGCTCGCGTGCTCGCACGCACGCACACAAGCATGCACGCATTCGCAACTACTGCATCGCGCTCAAGTTTCTCTCTTATCCCTTAATGACCACTCTAAATAACTGTAACCTGGTCCATTCTTCATTTACATGTTGGTAAAATACAAATTAATACCTAACTCTGTACAACCAATGGAAACTGTACCTGGATTTGATACAAAATGGAAAAACGTGAAAATACGTGTAAGCGATAGCCCCTTAAAAAGAAATATCGTATTAGAATCGATCAAGATGCACAGCTTTTCAAATGGTAACAACTCGATGAACGATAATTCAATACCAGAAGGAAACATTTTCCGAAATGTACGTCTATTGTTACCACAGTTAGTTCCCGCGTCTCCGTGCGCCAGTACACGCGCAATTATTATCAATCAAGCAAATACGAATATATCGAGTACCGTATGGATGTTCTCCAGTTCTTAACAATTCGATTCTTGGTTTCGCTGCTGTTATAATCGGATCGTGAATCATCTGAGCGAACGACAGTGATAGTTACACGAATATCGGCTACGAACAATGCCGATGAGTTTGAGTTAAGCGGTCGCCACAATCAATGGGTCAGCATTACCGACAAGTTGCGTTAATATTTGTAAATTGAAATCAAGGAACGGCGGGGTCGTGTTTGAATGGTACTGTGGTTCGGTATCGAAAATATCTGACCCAGTATTTCCTTTCTGATAGTACCGTTAAAGATTAGAGCAGCGCAGCTCTCGGTGTTGTCACATTAAAATATCTGTATTAAATCA
This sequence comes from Agapostemon virescens, assembly GCA_028453745.1. Lineage (NCBI taxonomy): Eukaryota > Metazoa > Arthropoda > Insecta > Hymenoptera > Halictidae > Agapostemon > Agapostemon virescens. The sequence continues at coordinate 22,347,417 of CM052083.1, forward strand.
CTGGCTTTTATGCAAGGCCAGTGTAACTGGCTGAATAGCTGAATAATTCACTATTCGGAACGATAAGGTGGCGGGTCCATGAGAATTATTTGCGAGTCGTGTACGAGCCGTGTTTGTTTAGTCTACGCCTAGGAGCGGGGCAATACGACGCGCAGAACCACTCGTCGCGACTAATTGTAAGTTTGTTTATCGCTTTTACCTCGTTTCTGAGAACAAATTCCGAAAGTCACTCGACAAATACGGGCGACATTCGTACGCGACCTGTACACCATTGTAAACAGTTTTTCTTTTTAAATATACTGGATATACACATTTCCTCCATTTGGCGCGCACATGTCACGCCGCGCCGGCTCCGGCAAAGTTTTGCAAAACTCGCGAAATGCCCCGTGCGATTCAGCTTGTTTCCATAGGCGTGTGTGTGTAGGTGTGTAATAATTTTTTTACGACAGTTTATAATACCTGACTCCCTTGTTCACCTCGGAATCTATTCATCGCGTCGGATGCCCTACAGGTGTAATCGTAAGATTTCGTTCAACACGAGCACATTGACCGGGAAAAGTTCACGTATAGCATCGTTTTTCCGAGTGTTTAGTGTTCACGATTGAGTTTAATTGCGAGTTACGTTTCTTCTCGCCGCGCTCATTTTATCGCGGATTGTTTTTTCCTATTTATCTACTCGACGAACGATGTATTTCATGACCGACGGAAGGCAGTTTACCGTTCATAATATCCTACCAACGAGCAGAATTGTAAATTCCACGGAGGCGTACACATTTTTCGTAAATGCTCTGTATTCATAAGTGTTTAATAATATTTACCATGAGCTCCGCGTCGACCGAAGTGTATTCGTACTTCATAAATTAAATTTAATTGAATCTATTATTTCGTTTGCCATTTGGAAAGTAATCAATAGCATCATGTTATTCTTTCATTGAATGCGTGTATCTACATATTTAACGGTATAACTACCCAGCATTAAAATTGGCTGCCGTATATTGTCATATAAAAATGACATTGATAAATTCATTTGGATTTTGTACGATTTTTATTACAATATATCATCGAATAAAGAATCTATTGAATCGATTCCTATGAGAGCAATTTTATAACTTCAACAATCGTAAAATGAATAATCTGAAAGGAGTCATCTGACCGGCTGTAGGCACCGTATTATAAATATTTTGGGTCTTGAATACTAATAATCTTATTTTAATCTTATTTCAGCTTATCACAGTTTGTCAGTTTTTAAAATGAAAACCAACAGTGTGGCTGCTGACAGCTACAGAATAGCTTCTAAGAATCCAAGATGCTTAGCCGTCGATTTGTTACAATAAATTTTGTTAACGCGATGACAATCTAGATCTATTTACACTAATACGAAACCTACTACGGTCTTTTGTATACAACCAATTTTATTATCATTTTAAAACGATTTACGGCTATTATAGCCAGTTTTTAGCATATTTAACGTCAAAATAAACTTTCGAAGGTTTTTCCAAATGTATCATGATTATTCGGAAGCTTTAAGACCAAATGTTTTCATATTGGTCAGAATATATATTATATATCCTTAAATTATCTGAAATATCGTTAAATTTTTAAAGTAACGCATGTAGAGAATCATTTTCTTCCAGTATAAAATCTCATAACAAATGATCTAATTCTCCGAGGAAAACAATTCTAATATTTCACCAAATCCTTCCACGCAAAGGGATTTCGATGGGTGAATTGGTAAATTGGGATGGACGAGAGTTAATAACGGTCACATACAGTGGATAAACTAACTGCAGATTGACATTACGGTCAGAACATCGCGTTTTTGCTCACCGCTATATCCTGCGTTCGCCGCAGACCCGGTTATCGTTTACGAAATACCATAACCGAATCAAATGTGACATTACTCAATCTAATATTTTACAACTACAAATGCCATTTACATCCAAAGTAGAATACGTTCCAGTTATATTTGAAATAATTAAGAATCGCCTCTGACATTCGCGAAAGAATCAATACCGTCGACATTCGAATAGAGCCGGCTGCGCGCTGTAGAGCATAAATAAACAAGAATGGTTAATGTAGCAATATTGAAGTTGCGATTGATCGACGTTGCATTCAATATTTCTTGGCTCTGTCTCGGGGCATGGACACGCGGAGGGTGTGGTCGGCGGGCGGAATTTTTTCATAGCGCGTACGTACTGTGTCCCGGCGTGCGTGCACCATTTATTAATATCAATTGAATAAATTGCGTTTCATTTATGGCAACCCTCTGCCCTCTTCTTCCCCACGTTCGCATGGTTCGCACACGGTCCTTCGACCTCCTGGAATTCGCGACCGATAATAAAGTCTTTTCAATCAAATTTCAACACGAAATACTGCCATACACGCTCTTTCCTTCGAGTACGTGGGCGTGTTAAACGAATGGACTCCTCCATGATACAGAAAAAGATGGGGAAAAAAGCGGCATACAGGCTGGCGACGTGTTCGTATTCCGAACGCGCAGCATGTTTTACCGAAAAAATTTGTATGCCGCGCACATGTGTGTCCAGCCATCAAATTCTCCACAATGAGGACTTATTATGATAACAACGTTTTGTATTACAAATTTGAAAATCCAGCCTGTGTTTCGACGGCCAATGTCTGGCCGCCATCACACCGGCCGCGACAAATTTTTCGATTCGTTTGATATCGACAGTTTCAACGTGCACACGCGTGTTTCTCGCAGTCGATCGGACGGCGGCCGCATATGAGATTCATCCGTTTCTCTCAATTGCCGTTCTCCGCCCCATTAAAAGGGTGAAAAATCATTTGGCCCGAGCTCCTGCGAGCCGGATGCGCGTGAAATATTTAATGCTCAGTCCACTGTGAAAAGTTGACGGCCATCGTTACAATTTCAATCGAACATGCGGGTCGATCAGCCCCGCTGAATGTTACGGAAGAACGTACGCGTATCGTGGCATCGCATACCGCCTCTGTCGAGAATACACGCGGTAAGATATGTAAGTCGGAAGGCGCATTGTGCGAAACAGTCTGAGAACAGATAGTTGATTAAGATGTTCTAATTGATAGTAAGAGCCCGATATTACCTTGGTCTCGATTTGGGACACGTATCCGATAAGCGAGCAACCAAAGCTCCATTGATTCCGATCGAACGGTGGAAAATCGAACCGGTGAAACCAAGAATCGCCGTTTCATGAATATTCTAGAAGCACGGCGATGTCTCTACGCGGTTTGAAAACTTTAGGGCCGAAACGTCACTCGTGGCGTGTACAGAGACTATTCCCGGATCTGATACACTCAACGTTCAACGTAACTAAAGATAAGTGATAAGACAATGCTTGTCCAGCACTTTCTTAGCGGAACTTTTAACAACATGCTCGTGACGTTTCTCCAGCTGAAACGATACCACCAAACACCATTCAATTTGGATCATATTTGTTGAAACTATATTTAAATGTCTATGCTAAATAAATCTCTAAATAAATAATACTCTTTTTCCCGTTATACATTTTAGAGTTTTCAGTGAAACAGGGGGAGGGGGCACCGTCACAGCAACTTGATCGATTACCTTACATATCCACAAAGCTCTTTGACTTTTTTCTAATCTTCATACGTATATGGTCTAGGGGTTGTGATCCCGTAATACCTTATTTATATGATATTGCACAGAGTAACGATACTATGTTTTCGCGTATCCTGTGTTTAATGTATACGCATGAAATATGAAATTGTTTGTGTAATATAATGTTATGTAAGAATATACCTTGTGTTACTTCATCTTAGTACTTCTGTACTCAGGAAAAATTACGCCCCATAAGCCTTAACGCACAAACCTCAAACGCTGTGGTACCGTTATATTCTAATAATCTTTACTTGTTTAAAAAAGGATTCCGAAGAACCTCAATTATCCTTGCGTACAGTCAGTGTAAACGAAGTAGTCGTACACTATCTTAAAACGAATAACTTTTTAAAAATTTGACGAAACAGCCTGATCTTTTTTAGATGGTAGAAGTATTAGCTTACTGCGTAATACCCAAATAATTTTGTAAAAAAATTGTTATTAATCGGAATTGCGAAGAAAAAATGAACTAAGAATGTATATATAACATGTGTACCTGATGCATTAGAATCTCGATTATGAATTAGGAAATTTTGTGTATATAAACATGCTCGGAATTATGTTACGTTTGGTTTCGTTTCAGTAAAGAAAATGTCGCACGTATGTTGCTAAAGGTTTCAAAAAACTAACGATTAAATAAATTTTTCGCAAATTTCGCGTATATCTACTTTACACACTTCAAGGTATTATTGTACTCCTAGTTGCGAGAAGAATTCGATGACACTGCTTTTGCGGAACGCGTCCTGGCCGCGTTGTTTGATTTTTCAGATTGCCGATGTTCAAGGCAAGAGACAACGCGATAGGTAGGTGTGAAAATAAATTACGAACCACTTCTTAATGAAACTGCGCGGCAGACAAAGTACCCCGGCAATTTTTCAAGCCTGTCTCATACTTGTCGCACCTTTTCAGGAAACAGCGTAACCGGAAACGGAAATGTACAGCGTAAACGACATTGAAGCCAGCACTGAAAATTTATTATGATTGAAACGAAGTAACCGGTTTTATTAAGCGATACTTGAGATACTGCTTGGCAGAGAGTAGCAGCTTAGGACATTCCTGCTCAGGTTTTCTCGCTTCTTTTCTGGGAGCACTCTAATCTCTTTGGGACTGCAAAGTACGTGTCCGCTTGCGATTCTCGAAAACGCTAGGGATTTCTAAGGGCATGCTTTCGCGGACCACGTGATATACAGTTTGATCCTCTCGATCTCTTTTATAAAACCTTGATGGTCACAAATCTTTGAGAAACTCTCGCAAATTCTTGGCTTTTAGAGCTTCAGCATCGTGTAGAAGTTCGCGAAGTTCGTATCGCACCGAACTCGAAGGTATAATCTTGTGCAAGACCTTTGATCTTCCCTTATTCTTTCGCAGGACATTTGCGATTATAAACCTTTGAGAACTCTCGCGAGTTCATGATCTTTCTCGAGTCTTACTTTCAGGTGAAAATTAGTTTCCAGCTTCGGACCATGTTTAGCGACGACTGAAAAGTGTGTCGAGTGGAAGGAGTGAAATGGAAAGGGAGTGTTTCGTCCTGGACTTGTTGAAAGACTCGTCGGTAAGGCCATCTAGCAGACTCTGCATTATACGCTGGGATATCGGAAGGCGGTTAAGGATGGTATATATAGGAAGTGGTGACTGATCTGCTACTAGCGAGAAAGGGTGCTCAATTGTCCATCCGTCCATTTGTCGATCTGTTAGCGAGCGTAGGAGGTACAGCTGCCGTACACGTAAAAATCTCCTACATTCTTGATCGTTTTCGTCAGATCTTAACGATAACAGATCTTTGAGAAGCTCCTATAAATTCTTAACGTTTAGAGCTCTATCCTCGTATAAAAGATCTCGAGTTTCGTATCTCAACGAACTTATTATAATCTTGTGCAAAGCCTTTGATCTCTCTGATGATATTTGCTATTACAAACTTTTGAAAACGCTCAAGAGGTTGTGGTCTTTAAATTCCTCGTAGGAATTGTTGGTTCTCTTGTCCTTGCAAATATCACACAATAGTAAATACTATGCGAATTTTTGGTCTGCTGGGTTGTAGTTGCGAGTAAGTGCCCACGATATTTAAGTACCGATCCCGTGAAAACTTCTGATATTTCTCTTTTAAAACCTCAAAAAACCTTTACGAATTCTTGATCTTCAAGTTCTAGTTTCTTACGTTAGCCTGGAATCTTCAAAATTGAATATTAACCTACTTGCAAAGCCTCGCAAAACTGTTTAATTCTCTCCGTCTTTTTCGCAAGAAATTCGTGGATATGATCCTTTGAGTATTTATACGTACCTCTTTAAGCTGTGAAGTTCTTTTTGTATGAGTCATCTCTTTCACCATGTAATTTGCTTGGTATCATTCGACATCGTGTTCGCAGCTAAGTTATCGTGTCGCCTTGTGTGACTGTTAATCTCGTGTCTGTAATTAAGCGACAGGATTAGTTTGCGCGTTTAAATATAAACAACGCACAAAGTATTTACCAAGCATTTTTCTCTCGCAATTGGAGAACTTTCATTACTTAAATTAATTTCAGAGGCTAGCTAAGTTTCCTCTCATTAACGCACTTGCTAGAGTATAAAACTCTCCGGTGCACAACTTTCCGTTTCTTTGTCACAGTTCCGCCGACAACAGCAGGGAATTTTTGCGCGAATAATTAGCATCCTCGCCGAGAATAGATCGTATCAGTGTCCTTTTCATTATTCAGTCGGCGATGTTTGAACGATTGGAGGTGCTCCACGCTTTTCTTCGCGACGCTTTCCATACGTTCCGCTCTTGATTACGTGACTTCTCTTAATTCCAGAGGTGCCCGAGTGCCAGTTTACTTGGAACTGTTACAAACTATTAAGAGAATGTAATTAAGCGGAGAATGTAGACAACGCCATGCATATTCAGTGTCAGGGTACTTGAAATATCCGACGCTACTATTTTAATGATCCGTCGTGTCTTGCCGAGGCTCGCGAAAACATAAAAACGTATACGAATATGCTCGCCGCGCCGTACGGAAAACGGCTTGACAGCTATCAAAAATCTGTAACTTTGCTCTTGCTTTAAACACTTTAATGAACGCTTGAAAAGATAATCGTTACATTATAGTCTTTATGTTTTATTAAGTAACTAGTATTCAGTGTAATAACAGATATTCGTTATCCAAGATCTAATCCATGTCACATGATGTTATTTGAATTACAAGGGCGAACTTAATATATTACAAACAAAGTCCCTACAAATATATTAAATATATTACACAAAAAGTACACAAAAGTATATATTTATTTATTTATTTATTTTGAAAGTGGCGTAAGACCATTTTCATGAAAGTCGAATCAGTTAGGATAATAGTTACATTTTCACATGATCTTTTCATTCTGAAGAAACTTGTTACTAATATATTTAAAATCGTTAAGATTTTGTAACACGAAAATTTGCTGGTTACTGAAGTGATGAAAAAGTTCGCTTTGAAACACACGTTTTCCTAAAGTATTCTTTGAAGTTTCTTAGAATTTTAATGAATAGAGCTATTGACGAAAAAGATGACAGAAAACGGCAGTTTTCTTCGATGACCGTTTCCCTGCGTCTACGAATTTCTGTGTTACGCTGTAACAAATCATGGGACTTCTTGGAGACAATTGTAATTTTCTACAGATTTTCAGCATCCGTCATAAGAAAATGAAAGCAAATATTGAAAAATCAAATGTACCATATTATAATAAATTTATCAATATTATAATACAGCAATGTCGCGTTAAATGTTACCACCTCTGGTGCAAGACGTTGCATAGTACAGTTGTTTTAACTGCTCGGATAATTAATTACTGCGGTTATACTCCTTGACAGTCTTCGAATTTCAACCCGCGTTTATACACGATAAGTACAATGTTTCGGACACGAGGCGGCGGCATTTAATATGACTCTCCTATATTACGAAAATCGATTTTTAGTCGCGACGAAGTCGTTTCATCTCTGTGCGTCGAGACGAAAAAGAAGATGACAAAGCGCTTCAATTGTAATTTTCCCCATTTCCTCTGTCTTGCCGTTGTTCGAAACCGAGTATATGCCTACCTACTTCTGTCGAACGCGGACTACACATCCGCGGAATTTCCGGAAAATATGCGTCTAGTTGAATTAACCTTAACGACATATCCTATTATTTAATTCACTATAGCGACATTTTAGTATTCGGTTTAATTGTTCCTTCGCTGAATTCCAGAGCTCGAAGTGGACGTTTTGAAAATTGACTTGTGGAAATTGAACAGAATCACCGTGCGTTTAATTATTTAATAACCAGGCCGCGCGGTCTACGACTCTCGTTGAATCAACGTATTATAATAACGAATACAGACGGCGGAGCGCTTTTGAATCGGCGGTTACTTCAATGCATTTGAGCACAACGAGTAATCTATCGCAAGGAGCTGCTGGCCCACGAACAATGCACTCATTGAAACGGAATAATGTACATTTCGAGTGTAAAGCAGAGATACTGTAAACTTCAATGCAGAATATATTTACCGGGGTCCCCGTTGTTCTGGATCATTCCGCGATACAAAGAAATTATCGGATGATTATGATTACGATTATATTATTCCCGGTTCACTGCAATTGCACCACCATTCATCCGAGACCATTATCTATGAATACATACGCGTATACGATAGGGCAGCATTATATTATCTAACGAGGTAATGTTTCGCGCTATTGTTGCAATGCTCGAGTTTCTTTGAACAACTGCGTGCAAATATGTTAGTCTTCGTTTCAATATATTTCTACACTCTACGAGTTTCGAACGATCAAATTGAGTTTGCATCGTGTCATCGATAGTTTATTTTTATTGAAAATTGATACTTCCAATTGGAAAATAAACTTTTTAACTAAAATTTTGTTTGAATCGATTGTCTCGCAGTTTTGACTAGCACGAAGTCCCTTCTCGAACGGTTTCTGGTCGATGCTTTAAATAGGTGTCATCGCACAAAGGCCCGCAAGAGAGATTACCCAAATTGCCGCAACGATCAGCGTAATCCAAGTAATTTTCCTTTCAGTGGCCACGGCAAGTTCAGTTCTTTATATTCGTCTCTCTCTCTCTCTCTCTCTCTCTCTCTCTCTCTCTCTCTCTCTCTTTCTCTCTTTCTCTTTCTCTCTTACTCTCTCTCCCCATAAAAGTTCGCCAATATGGCTGCCATCCCGTGCAACCCCCCATTTCCTTCCGTCCACTTCGTACCATTAACCGTAATTCTGTTCGACTGAGTACACATATCGAGGTCCAACTTGTGATGTTCACTTCTGCGAGTACAGTTAACGGCAAGCCCGATATTAGCTCCAAGAATCCTGCATTGCATACTTTACGTACCAAACGGGAACGTGACCAAAAGTAGGGTTCGCGTTGCTGGTATATTTGAATATTCGGGTAGTTCGAAAGTCGAGTCCCGGATTTCGATCCGATCCGAAAACTGAAAAATCAAACGGTAAGACTCTGGGATTGCTCCCTACCCCTCTCGAGTATTTGACACCTGTTATCCCTAATTCAAATTTTACTTGGACTCTCTAGGACACGATTTTGACCAGAAGGGTTCTTAGCTGATCGGGTTTAGCAGCGCAAAGCCAGCTGCTTCTTATTAATGAATAATGCAACATCCACCACGAGTACTACGCCATCATAAAAACAATTTACTTGACAAAGAACAACGCAAATATTTGATGCGAACCTATTAGCTATGTGCACTCGAAGCTGTTTTAACTCCAAAATCAAAATATTGTTTGTGAAGTTTATTATTAATACTCGTGCATATAACAGTCGAATTGTTATCGCTTTCTGAGATACACGCAATAATGTAAAAATTATTTAGAATAACAGTGTGCGGCAATTTTTAATGGCGCTGTAGAGCTGCTATTCGAAGCTAGTCCTCCGACTGATTCGATGCTTCAGGCCAGCCACACAGTGCTATAAGCACCCCACCACTACCTTTATCACTTTTGTAACCACTCTGCCCAAAATCATGTTGTTACACGTAATGGATGCAATCGTAATATTCAAGAAATATACAGAATATTTCATCTAACTTCACCACCTTAAATATATCGCTTATTTGGTATGATAGAAAAAAATATTCTGTTCGAAGATGCCAATACGGTGATGGGCTGAATATTTTTCTCAAGGTTATTTTTTTCGAGATTTCAAGGTCATCGTGTGTGCGTGTTTGTTTTAAATGGGACTGCATATTTTCACTACAACAGTCTTATAGTTTATAAAAAAGACGAATCCAACGAGGTGAAATATGTTGATCTTCACGTACCCTTAAGCGAGGAAATTATGAAATGTTTGTCAGTAATTTCAGTACGCGTTTGGGCGGTGAATGAAGGATCTTCAATTTCATTGAAACAGTATACCTTGTAATTGTCCCTAGTGCTTGTAAACAAACATCTTAGCAGAAGATTATCACCTCACAATCAGTAGAAGCACAACAAGCTACGGTATCGATATCGGTGCAATAAGCTTATCCATCATGTGCACTACAGGATTCTACATGAATGTAGATCAATTACTGTAGAACAACTTAAAAATGTACAGCAAGAGTTTATTTACCTCCTCTAAAAATGTATCCAAGTTCATGGTGCACATTTTACAAACCTTCTAAAATAAAGATTTAAATTAAGACTGTGTGTATATTTTTTTTTTTAGTCCTAATACTTTATTTTTGTATATCTACATAGAAAACGCAAACGTTGTATGCAATATGTACATATAATGATGAATGTTCAAATCTCAACGTAATACTGGAATGCTTGTAAGGACCTCCAGGAATCGTGAACGCGTTTAGTATTAGTGAAATATCGGTGTGAGTCAGAAACGATCGTGGCACGGGATTGCTGATTGCAAGTCCCAGTACTGGGAGGATTAACGGTTAATATGTTCTAGCTAAACGAGAATTAGAATCGATTTGCAAAGGCCGTTGTTCATATTTAACTCTTAGGATCCAATACTATTATCATCCATCATTGCGAATGTCCACGCAATTTCGAACTTTTCAGTGGTTTTTCCGAACCATTCTTTAGCGGCAGTTGAAAAGCGAGTGGCAGTAGAGAAAAGGAAAGGGGTTGTTACGTCCTGGACCTACCAGAGGACTCGCCGGTAAAACTACCTATCAGGAAACGGTGTCCAATTGTCCGTTTAACTGTCTGTTAAAAAGTCTTAAAAAGAGATCAACGTCGCTGTGAAAGAAGTTGGTATAAAGGCAATGTAAATTAAAAGTAATGCCTAAAAATTGGAATGAATTTAACCGTATTTGCCGTGAAATCGTTAAAAATTTTAAGCTTGCGAGTGAGTTAATAGTTGCTCGTTTCCATCGTTGTCGAGGAATCTCGCTGTTTTATCAAATTAATTAGATCACCGATGATCCTGTGCGCTCACGTTTAATTTGGTGTCATTAAAGGGGAAGCATCGTGCGAGCACCAGAGGAAACATTCTTTCTTCCTTCCACCTGTGGTGCGGTACGGGTTTCCTTGCACGTCATCTAAGTTATTATTCTGGTGTACCTACTCCGGTACTTTCTCTCTTTCTCTCTCTCTCTCTGTCTCTCTCTCTCTCTCTCTCTCTCTCTCTCTCTCTCTCTGCCTCTCTTTCCTTTTTCCGACTCGCTTCTTGTATTTTGATATCAGCGGTGTCTGTCTCTTTTCCGCGGTTGCTTCGTTAGTTTCACCGGCGTTTGATTACGCGGCCGTAGCCGGAAGGCCAGATGTTTAATTTCTTTCTTTCTCTTTGCATGGCTGCGGGTCTCGTCGCGATGAATCGTAGCATAAGAAATAGTAAAGGTACGTTTGCACAGACAAATACGCGTGAAAGGACGATCACTGACACAAATATTCCTCGTACACGTGCACGCCTTCGCCCCCTCTCCTCGCCTTCTCGACGAAACAGTGTTGGTCTTTTGTAGTTTCTTTCGCTGGTTTTTTAGTTTTACAGAACGACTGCTGCCTTCTCTTTATTTCGCTCTTTTCCTCTTTTTTTTCGCGACTCCAGTCGCGCACGGCCAGAATAATGCGTGTATCCTCGCATAAAACCCGAAAACCACCAGTTTCCCGGTCGAGCGGTCCAAAATGCGTTAGGAAGATCAGTATTCCACCCCCGCCACGCCCCGATACAGATAATTATTGTTCCTGGTAACAATGTCGCTTCGATTCGCGTTGGCTTGGTCCACATTTGCCCGTCGATAGTTATTGTTCCAATTTCTGTTGTCAGTCGGAGAATTCGTTTCTCATTATATAACTGAATAATGATAATATATAACTGAAAAATGTAACAAACCCAAGGACAGAATGATTCCTGAGGTGATTCCAAGCATTTTTTTTTCCTTGTCAATTCGCGCAGAAACGCTTTGACTTTCAGTTATTAACGAAAAGCACGGACAATCGGAACAGAGGCTACGGCGTATCGATTCTAGCTCGGCCAGCGGCAACGCTGCGCTCAACCGAATCTATTGCGACAATCTTTCTGGAATACCCTATATTAGGTAATTTAAACTTTGCAAAGACCTACAACGTACAAGATGTCGATAAAAATTACGGTAATAAATCATACTTTCTGTAACTTTTGTAGACACTAAGCGTGAATATTAACCTGTTAATAATTTGTTGTAAGAGAAAAATATTAAGTCGTCCCACAATTTCGTACCGTGGATGTGTTTATATTCTTTGCGGTTTTTAATGGAAAACTATAGAAATGTTATAACGACGATCTTTACCAAAAGGTGGGAAGAAGTTGTAGAATGCGTTACACCCTATATACTGTGAAATGCGGCCAACGAGAAGTTTATATATTACTATTCAAATGTTTGTTTAGAGAGACAAAAAGCGAACCGAAACGATAAACAGTTTTCGCCAAACCTTCGACGAATCGTCTTGTAAATGGGATTTGTGTTTAATAAATCAGTTAAATCACCTACAATTTCAGAAGTGGGATAGAGCGTGAAATTTAGAATTTTTGTTCGCGGCTATCGGTATTTAGACAATTTGAAGAATCTTGATTTTCGTTTTGGTATTTTGTGCGTGCCTGTGTTATGGCGGAAAATAAAGGAAATTTTTATAATTTAACGATCATGGAACTCAAAGAACTTCTTAGATCCAGAGAATGTGCTGTTTCCGGCACAAAGGCTGAATTAATTGCTCGATTATTTGCTGTTGACCCGAACATTGGGGAAACTATTCAGGAACGCGCTGATAATGTCGATCTTGAAGATGTACAGGGCCCTACGAATGTATGTCTTTAGAAAACAAAGAAATAGAAATTCTTCGTCATGAGCGTGATCTTTTACAGCGTGAATTGGATTTAGAGCGAAGGGAGAGAAATTTTACTTCAAGGTCCACGGAAAGTAATGTTACAGCCAGATCCACAACCAATGTTGGAACTATTGCTGATTTGTTGTGTGAATTGTCGGGTGTGGAAAACACATTCCGAATTTGGAGACAGCAGGTCGAACGACTTAGAAGTATGTATAATTTGGACGATTGTGCAACATTGACAATTATTATGTTGCGCCTTCATGGCAAGGCTTTGAGATGGTTTCATTCAAAACCTAGTTTACTGGAATTGTCCGCATCGGCTTTGTTAGAAAAGATGCGAAAGATGTTAGATCATCGGGTGGATAAATTAGCTGCAAGAAGAGAGTTTGAAAAACGCGTCTGGCAGAGGAATGAGTCGTTTACGGATTATTTTCATGATAAAATTACATGGGCGAACAAAATTTCAATTGACCCAGAAGAACTGGTAGATTTGTAGATTTAATCGAAGGAGTACCGGAGCCACAACTCAGGGATCAGGCGCGTATGCAACGATTGGAATCGACGGACGATATTCTGGACTCATTTCGAGAGGTGTCTTTGGACGAAATGCTTCTTTTCTTTTTCTCCCCGCCCACTCCCTATACTTCTCAGTCACCGCCAAACATTCGTATTTGGCCATGTTTACTTAGAACATATAGAGCAAGGGATTAGGGTGCAATACAAACAATTATTTATTGAAGCAACGATATTGATCGTTTCTGTTTCAGAGAAACAGTAATATTCTACCTTGTGACAAAAACGGCCTGCAAGTGGTTTCATTAATTTTGCTATCTTGATAATGCAGACGCCCGAATGGTAAAAGTTGAGAAGGCTATGAATTTGTTTAATTAATATTCTCGAGTAACTGTAACGACATCTAGGGAGCGTACGTGAAGACACAGTCCTAAGTGTTCGCTATAACCGTCGAGCTAGTATTATCTGCAGACGGAAACTCTGTTGAAAATATGCTGATGAAATTCAGACAATAGCCGCCCCATGTGTTAGTCTGTTAATTAACAATACATTTGTTTCGTGAATTAGTAAGCCAGTCGGAAAACGAGTTTCCTTTCTGTTCCTGTATTTTTAAATACGTAATTTTTAGATCTGACTAATTGAGAACTTCAAGACCTAAATCTATGTTATTATGTACATCTATTAGCATAGATAATTTATTCCTTTGCATTGAAAAAACTGCGACGTAGACTGTGGATTTGTAAGCGAAATAAACGTTTTCTGCATCGAGAAGCAGGGATTAACTAAAACTTTTTATCTCTTCTTTTAATAGCTTCAGTAAATTAAACGCAAACGTACTTTCAAATTCTTCTGAAGCATTTTGTGTACTTCGCTTACCTACTTTCGTCGTAAACTGTTAAAATCCGCAAACATAAGTTTTTTTTAAACTGAAATTATTTTTTCCACAACCAGTCAGAAACAAGATCAAATATATGGGGTACAGTCGGTTGAAGTGGTCAAAAATTCTGTTGAGCCGATTGAAATGGCTGATGTGCCATTATTGTGACCAGGGGTGTAGTTATAGAGTGTGTTCTATCTATCAGTCAATGAAAATCTATTAATTTTCACGGATTTTTAAGTCGAAAATCCTAATTATGAAAAATGAAAAATCCCCACATTTGTAAATTTTTTTTAGAAGTAGTTTTGGCACATTAGCGACATTTTTATGTTGATAACATATTATCAAAATAGTGACTTCAAATTTTTTAGTTTGGTCCAAAAACAAATAAAAACTAATTGTTTGTTGAGGTATTTGTATTAAAATGAAAAGTCTCGCGTAAGAAAGAAGTGAAAAATAACTATATATATATTTGATAGAGAGAAGGTGGAGTACAATATTGGCGTCTTCTAGACGGACGTACGTTACGGACGGAACAGCGCAGAACAGGTCAACTAAACTTTTCGCTGTTGCAGTACGCACATTTATACCTAAACGCTTATACCTGCGAGTACACGCAGGTATCCCTAAAGAAGGGCCACGTACAGGTAGAGTGGTATACGCTGTTTTTCGGAGGTGTGGAGTTTTCCACGAATGCAGAGATTCTCATTCCTTAACATTGTTCAACATTTTTCGTATAAAAAAGAAACTTATGTGAAATTATTCTTTATATTTTCTATTCCATAAAGATATTATACAATATTAAACGTTTCCAAGTGGCGATAAATATTGTATATATCTAAAACGCAAAAGGTCTTCTTTCTTTTAGTGAAATTATATATTTTTTATTATTAACCATCTACCAATGAATGATATTTATCTACAATCATCTTAACACTTTACCGACCGGAGACCTATTAATACGATTCTCAATAATAACGCTGTAACGAAATGAAGTTAAGAAACCTTTTATATTGTAATCTCAATCAAAATTATTAGATGACTTTATTGGGGAACACTTTTTGCTTTACAATAAAAATTGCTGTTAGTGTTGAAAGATCCTTTAAAACGTGTTCAGTGATGGGCCATGGACCTTAAAAAATAATGAAGTAATCACCGGTCGGTAATGTGTTACAAATATTTTTTTAATTACCAAAAATCAATTTCAGTTAAGTACTAGTAAACAAACGAAATTTTATCGTTTAGTTTGAAGTTTAATCCAAGATTTCTTACTTTTAGGGACGTGGGAAAGAACAATAACGACACACCAAATACGATTTACAATTGGTGGGTGGCACATTATTCTTTCCTTATAACTACTGCCCTCGTTACGATAGAGAGTTAATATTTTGTACGAAGCGACTTCTATTTATGATTTACCGAATGGTACATCCAGCTATTTGAATGGACTTAAAGACATTTTTTAGTATCATAACCAAAAATCAAAAAACCAATTTACCTTCTAGCTATAATAAAACTAATACTATTCATTTTTATGATTATTAATAACATGTGCAACGACTGTAAATGGTTAAGGTGAAGAGAAAAGGAAGGGGAACCGTTTCGTCTTGGGTCTGCTAGAGGACTCGTCAGTAAGGCTACCTAGCTGGAAGAAAGGCAGTTAAGAACGATATGTGTATGAATCGAAGGCGGATCAGGTACTAGCGGGAAAGTCTCGTTCTATCGTCCCCCTGTCAGGGCAGATCAGGGCAGGTGGTAAAGTCGCTCCTACATAATTACATCAATGTTTTCGAAATATACTAAAGTCTAATTTCAATTTTAATTATTGAAATTTGTACAGCTTTATGTTTCATACCCTTTGAAGCGCTGAAATTGTGTAGAGAGTAAAACATAATTGTATGTTAAGGGGATAACCCGTTCAAAATATCTACTGAAAAATCGGAAGAATGTTTGATTCTCAAAAAGTATATCAGCAGTTAACACACAAATTGAACAAACAGGCGCGTGCAACTTATTGAAGTGAAAACTTCTAAGTGCAGTCGTGTTGCACCTGTTTTGCTTTCTAGGTTGTTTCCTCAGCGTTCTCTTTTATTTTTTATTCGCTCGTTCCTTCAGATGTTGCGCAAACAGAGTGGTGCTCTTAATGTCACGGTTAAATGGCAGAAACGAAGGAAAATTGCGGCAGGGTGAGGAAAGCGGAAAGAACGTGTTCACGGTAATGCAACGGCCCGCTAGTAAATAAGAGATGTCGCAAAGAAAGTGCACCGATGTAGTTTCATTTCAGCAAACACGAACGAAGACCGGACAACGATCACAGAAGCTGCCGAGACGATGACCGGACCACGACGCGGTAAAGAATACAAATAATTCTATTATTTTGTCAGAAATAATCATTTTATTATTATACGTCGGCCCTTGAAATGGTAGCCTGTAGGCTCTGCGCTGGTACATAGAGAAAGGTTTGGAGCAAGTTTCAGTGTTTGAACAATGTCGATAGCGTTGATAGTCTGGTCGTGGCAGGTTTGCAAAGATTGGCCAATTTTGGAGGGACGTACCCCCCCCCCCCATCTAAAAAATTGCAAAAGATCAAAAAACTGTTTGGTCACCGATTCTTTTGTAATTCTTGCTACACGTAACTAAACGCGCGGGCAGCGTGCATATTAATTTTCAGGTCGATCAGGATCGTATTGCGGCCAATGTTCTGGTTGAAGCAATCCGGCAACTGTCGAAGTGGAAACTTCGAAGTGGTCCGTCGCTATCTCACATAATGAGTTTGTTTAAATGTCCCAGAAAAAATTTTGACATCAGACCGATTGCATTATCAAGCTAAATGTTCACATATCACGCCAAAATTTTCGTGAAAATACATCATAAGTGATACCTCCGAAGTAATACCTTTTCACGTAGAAAATTTAGACAGCACACTTGTCTTGTTCTAGTGGCGTTATGATGAGATCCGCGACGAAGGGTAGCAATTTGTTGTCTATGCTCATCACCACGTGGCGGAACTTCCCGGCATCGGAGGTGATGCGACCGATATCGAAAACGATTTCGATTCGGGCGAACCAGAGTTTTGACTCTGGAATGTCAGCAACTGGTACAGCCGGATCTGCGTGACATCCGTATCTGTGAAGTTAACGGGCGAAGGGGCCTCCTAATCTGTCTATTGCGCTTCGTGCGCACCATTTTGGGCGTGGTCGAGTACCGTGGACACGTTCCGTTCTTGGTAGACACTCCAGGGTCATAGGTCGTCAACAACAGGCACATGGTAGATCACGTCGGTCAAGCTGAGAATCTGAAGGAATAGTATGTATGAGGTCGAATCGGTACACCTCGATTGGGACTTGGATTCGACGGGATTTACGAAAATAGTTGCAAAATCAAACTTCGGAGAACAAATTCGTTTATTCGACAATCGATTATTATGTTATGTTGTTGACTCGGTTGTCTAGAAAGTTCTCTGAGGTAGGCTCGGCTATGCTTAGTTCAAGTGTCGAGGTTGTTCTGGTTTTTGTGATTTCGTGTAATGTTTTAAGACAGCTCGGTTTTAGGAAATATAGGGTGTAGTAGTTGTAAAAATGCTTACCATTGGTTGTAGGAAAAAGTAGTGAAAATATCACAAAGTCGAAGGAGGAATGGAAAAGATTGAGATGGAGTAGGAGTAAGCTCGCAGGATAAGAAGTGGTTGTAAATGTAATTCTCTGTCGCCTAACACAGAACAATAGGTTTGAAAATGTGTCGCTCAACTGTGAAGTTCTTGGGTTTCTCGACTTTCGGTGTTGTGGTACTTCAGGTGTTTCATGAATATATGGTCGGTACGTAGCTGGACGAATTTACCTGGCCTCGATTGCACGCTTGTTCCGTTGCCCGCAAGGTTTTCGGACGCGACAGTATGAGCCGCGGACTAACTTGTCCCTTCGCAAAAATTTCGCGACCACGGTCGGTAACGGAGTTACCTGTTGTTATGACCGGCAAGGTTGGTATCCACCGTGGCTGGGATATTAACAAACCGCGGAGTTAACGTTCCTCCTATTTAGTCTTTCATTTGCTATTAATCACGCGGTTAATAAAGGTACTTCGGCATCATCGGTACAATGTTAAATACATGCTACAGCATATCATATGTTTCCTTTATATTAGTTCTAGTAAACAAACGTGGATATTACGATTCGCCATTAGGATTGTGACTATGATGATTTTCCCGTGACGCAACACGCGAAAAACGTTAAGCTTGGTATACAATTGTGGGACTAGTCCCTAACGAGATTTAGTGCGCAGACTCAGGAATAAATGAACGGCAGGTTGTAGTTTGCACTCCGTTTATTATGTGCAGGTCGGTGGACGGAAGTCGAATGAGAATGTTTTTTACTCTCCGTCCACCCACATCGACTACGCTTCGTCTTAATCCTAGGGTATAATTAATTTAACCTAAGGGCTTAAAACTAACTATACTAATGACTAGTTACATTTTAATTTAACCTAGTTACCCTAGACGGCGCGTCGATCTTACCGCTACACAATATTTTCTTACGCGCCATCTAAGAAACGCGGATCGAACACTATCCTACAAGCAGGTATACTACTGCGTACCTTCGGGTGGGCAAGCGTATAGACTTATCAACGGTTGTTTGGCAACTCAGAACGAATTATCAGCAGGACGCGTGGCAGTAATGTCCCGGTTGACATGTCATTTCTGTCTGCCGACCATATCCCTAGGACCGACGTCCTGCTTTCGGTCGCCAATTCTTCTACAGATCTACACATACATTTCTGGTCACGTAGCCAAAGTGCCTGCCAATTTTTAAGTCGACAGCGATCGAATTGCGGTCGTGGAGCGACTTTGAAATTTCGCGGCGTCAAAATGGAAAAAATGGCCAAAATGTGGTCGATAAATAGATTATTTCTGCAGACTCCTGAAATGCTAGCCTCTTATCCCAGATGTAGGTGCCTTCAGGATGATTTGAAGCAGGACTAGGCACTTTTTGAAGTCGATAGCATTGATAGTTTGGTCGGAGCAGGTAGGCAAAGAATGGACAATTCTCTAGGGGTATCCTCAAAGGAGTCAAAACATGATAAAAAAATGTTTAGGTTGCCGATTCCTTTATAATTCCGGGTACACGTTCCCTGACGCGTAGACAATATGCCTTCTAAGTGTGAAGCCATTAGCTCAATATTATTCACTATTTATAAGTAATGAATAATATCGATTGCTCAGGTCTCACCACGAAGAGGTTGCTTCACTAGAGTCCCGAAAGACAGTCAGAAGAAAGTCGGGATTCCTTCTGGCTCTCTTTCTTACAACGAAAACTAATATTTTTATTAACTAAGTATCGCAGATATATCGAGTAATTATTGCGGTGAAAGAATTGCGAACAGAGAAGTTTCCGATTCATGGGGGATTAAAGGCGAATCTGGCAGAAAGCATTGATTCTTTCAAATGCAGAAATAAGAGCGAATCATAGCAGAAGGCTCTGGTTCGAGGGTGACGCGATGCGTACAATACTTGGCAGGTCCTAAACAGACCAGTGTTAGTAACTGGCGATCCGACACGGAGAGCGATGGCTAAAAAGAAACACGTCCAAACGACACCCTAAAGTAAAACACCCCCAACTACGACTAAATCGTCGACACGGCTAGAGTAGGATTACAGGTTAGGAATTTTACTCGAGTGAACAAGTCTTTCAGACGTTCCACTCAATGATTTCACATCGCCATCAACACTGGACGTTTCAGGATTTCGATCATCGCGACAGTAATTATTGCAAGCTTATTATTTGGGACTGTTTAATGTTTATAATTCCTTTTGTACAAAATATCAACTATCAGTCACTTGGTTATCTGGCCACCTAACTTGTTAATAAAAATAGCTAACAATATTATAGTTATAGAATTACTTTTAAAGCACCTTTAAATGTTTTAGATAATCAAAAATTAAACTATGTGTGGAGGCGTCGCTTACTGTATTGAACGAATCCTCTAAATATTGCACTTGGTGCCTACTGACTTCGAAGGACCACCCACTGGTGTGGGATTGAATGACTCTGAACTCGTGAGAGATGCTGGATCCGGCTCGAAGGACCAAATGTTTTTGGCTGTTGTGAATGCAATCCTCTGATTGCGCAGGACTACCCACTGGTGTGGGATTGAACGAGAGCCTGAATTCGTGAGAGACCATCAACTAGTAGGGTTTGGTTGAAATTTATTCTGCGTTTCTGTACCGTACAAGTTGTTTGACCGAATCTGATTGTATGGATACATTTTGCTGCTTATATACTATTTTCGTGACCAAGTATTGGCCAATGGCGGGGCTGGATTTTCGTCCTTTGTTTCGAGCGCTAGGGCTACTGGAAGCGCGGGTTTTCCTAGTCTGTGGTGATGTACGCTCGGCGACAGGTGTCGACAGGTAAACCGTGAACGGTCGAATATGTTTAGACTATCTTGTCTTAACACTATGTTAAAGGAATTTTTACATGATCGATTAGAATATACAAAATATTATATTTACTAACATGCCCAGATTCACGAATCATGGTTTAATTCACAGGGTGGCTATTATGTTTAGGTATAGGGCGCGAGAAAACTGATTTTTAACGATTTCAGTATTTTAGACGGTGTAACTGAGGATATTTCAAATCATGTAACACGGAACTCTATTTGAAGGTCTTCTATACTTCGTGTGTGATTCTATGTTCTGACTTTATAAAGAGGTGATCCTTATACCACATGAGTGAAACGGAAGTCGAAATTCCGTTGGGCCCCATTTCTTACAATGACGACTGATAATCTTACAGATTAAGTTTCGCAGGTATATGTAGAGTATTTATTGCGGGCTAAGGGTGTGCATAGGAACATTCAGAACCTAATATAATCTGGAGTAACTATAGCTAAACAATAACTAGATTGGAGAGGACCTGACTGAAACGGGTTGAAATTTAAAACGGAAAAGGAATTAATACAATTAAAGAATATCGACGTATTGTTTTTCATTGTATTGAAATTATTAAAGAAAAAATGACAATCTTATTTAGCTTCTATTTCATACAATTGATGCAAATCATTTTATACAGGGTGGTCCACGCAATTGTTTCAAGTCATAACTCCGTTATAATTGCATTTTCGAAAAAATGCCAAAGGAGAAAGGTAAATGGTTCGAAGAGCACTACATCTGTAGGCCTTTAAATTGTTTTTAGATGCAGCAGTGCATGTGCATTTAACAATTGCATCATTTCTTTAAATAGAAATGCATATTTTTTTTACACAGATCGATTCTTCTGTTCATTCTACGTAAGAAATGATTAGAGTAGCATGGAAAAAAATTATTAGATCTCGAGATATTTTCAAAAAATGTCTTTATTGAAGAAGGTACTCAAACACTTCATAACTATGTTGTACAGGTAAACACCCTTTTGATATTGTTATCATAACAGAAATTGATTTGTTCAAGTAAGCATTTCATCATTCAGTAGCAATTCACGTATCGTAACTCGAGTACGAAAACTAAGAATAAGACATAAGAATAAAGGAGTTATGACTTGAAACAATTTGCGTGGACCACCCTGTATATAAATAAAATCTAATAAATACAATATACATATATACAACTGCCAGTGATGCTAACCTACCCCTTGACTATGTTACTACTCATTTGTTTAATAAAAATAACGGGCATAATTTCAACTATACTTTCGTGTCGAACAAAATACTGGTTTTCTATACTCTTTTAAACTGCTCAAGCTAGATGTTGTAATTTCCATAAAGCAAGTCATGTTATTTAGTGTTTTTAAAGGTATCATGATAAATTTTTATTTGGAGAAGTGGAAGTTCAATCGTCCGGTAAATTTTCCTTCTATAAATATGAATATCTCTACCGAGTAACCATTGAGATGTTATTTTCTTTACGACAGTAAATAATTCTTTGTTCCTGACACAATACATGTGTATACCGACAAGAATCATTGAGTTTATAAAATCTAAAACTACCGTCGCACCACATAGTAGCAAAAGGTTCAAACTGTTTGCTAACATTTATCGGCAAGACAGATAAGGCAGATGCCTGTTACACTACCTTATTTATTCATTATTAATAAACAGACACTAGGCTTAATATAGCCCATATTATCAAAACATAGTATACGTCAAGTGTTATAGATACATAAAATTGTTATAAAACTATAATTGCACATCCTGCAGGTATCGTACCGCAGACAAGACGTAGGAGTAGGCCGTCATTTTATGGAAGTTCATGTCGCACGACCTGAAATACCGACATCGCTAAATTTTTATTAATTGTTAATATAAATCAAATAGATATGCAGGTTGCCCTTCAAACTCTAATGAATTGGCAAAAATTATTTTAGCTTTTAGTTATTTTTTTGAACTTTTTAAATTATTACCAGTTTTCAATATTGCAAGGGATGAATTGATACCGATTATTTCTGAAATTATAGAATTTGTACAAAATGATGGCTTCGAAATAGTATGCATTGTAACAAATAATGATAATATCAATAGACATATGTTTAATAAATTATCTAATAATGGTATAAGTCTTCCTAAATCTATGCAATCTAATGAAACCATTTTTCTTTCTTACGACTTTATTCATATAATGAATGAAAAACTTATAAATTATACTATAACTTACTATGTGAAAGTAATTTTGATCAACAAAAAGTTTCCCTCATTAATAATGTATTCCATGAGTCTATAATAGCAGCTATGAAAGGTTTTAATTATACCGGTACTGTTCAGTTTCTCAAGATATTTCACAATTGGTAGGACATCGTGAACAATACAAGTAGTGTGAACGATAATAGAAAATAAAATGAATTTTGTAAACCGATGATAAATGTCAATGATTTTATATGTGAATTTGTAAATAAATTTTTAATAT
The DNA here is from genome assembly GCA_028453745.1 of Agapostemon virescens. Lineage (NCBI taxonomy): Eukaryota > Metazoa > Arthropoda > Insecta > Hymenoptera > Halictidae > Agapostemon > Agapostemon virescens. Next base: position 22,370,569 of record CM052083.1, read on the forward strand.
GATTAAATTCTTGACAAAATTTAGAGAGAAATGGCCATTTAATATTACATACTTTTAAAGCTCCGCATCAAAGTACTACAACTCTTTTACAACTTACAGAGTATTGTTTTCAAAATTTCGATATATCATATCCTTTAGCTTGAAAATTTATTAGCTAAAAAATGCACAACGATCTGACCGTCCAATTATAGTTGGTGAGAGCCATATGAAGGCCATTATCGATTCAGATCGTCATAGCACAACACGTGAGATTGCAGAGAAGCTCAATGTATTGCATTAATGCACGAAAAAATAAATTAAAACAGCTTGGCTATGTTAAGAAACTTGATTTTATGGGTTCCTCATCAGCTTAATGAAATTCATTTGACCGATGTGTAAAACTCCACATATCTTTGGTCACTCGCCAAAAATTATTATAGCTAGGTTAGCTTAAATGGTAAAATTTTTAATTACGCTTTTTGATGGTAAATGAGCTTTTTGTTGGCAAAAATCAGAAGGGTTTATGAACATGGAATTATAACACTGCTTGAAAGATGGCAAACGGTCATTGATAATAACGAACAATACCTAATTTAGTAAAGTTATATTTTTAAGTAAAAATTTTGAATTTTCCTTATTTAAAATTCGCAATCACTTAATTGCCAACCCAATAGTACAATCATGATTTTCAGGGGGTTACGGGCATTGTATGAGCCATTCACTGCACACATCGATTAACTCCACTTTTTGAAAAACTTTAAATTTAAGTGCCAAAGCACTTGGTATAGTCATAGCTTTTTATATTTATAATAACTTTCCCTAATAATTAAGATTAACACCATTAAACGACAAAAATTTGTTGGCCACTGAATAATAAATAATTTATTTCAGAGGCCATTTTGCAAATGCATTAGCAAGCGCCGAGTGATAACGGTGAATTTTTTAGTGCAGTCTTATCAGAATTAAAGTAAAATAAATTAGTCTCAGTTGCAGTAAATAAAGTTTAATTTGATATATTTTAACTTGTACTATGTACTTTACTTGTCTTACCAAGACTACATATTTTTTCAGCCTTTTCAACATCACTTCCAGATCGTATTTTGGTTGAATTATTATTTCAATTTGTCAGTGGTTTTAAAAAAATGAAATTATACCGTTATAATCGAGATGAATGAAACTAATAATAATGTGGATGTGCAAAATAGTGAATCATCTGATGATTCTTCAATACGATTTATTAACAAAAAGTCTAGCTCAAGAAAACATTTATGGTTATTTTCAGATTCTTCTGATTACAACAGTAAAAACAATGCAAGAAACACATTGATGGGAAATATTGATGAAATTTATTCCTTTTGTTAAACATGATTACTATAAAAACTTGAGAACAAATCAAAGTGACGAGTTCTCACATACAGCTGATGAAGAGGACATCATTTATATTGCCGAAGAATTAATCACAAGTAACAATATATTATAACAGAACCATTAATATACATTTTTATGAAAAATATATAATAAAAATACCTAATAATTAACTTTTTCTGTGATAAAAAACTTAAAAATGTAAACACTGAACTTCAATTTATTACTTTTCTCACTTACCAAATCGATTGGTAACACGTCATGTAACAATTCTAACATTATTGAGGATAACTCTTTGACTATACCTTATTATTAATTTTATATCCTGTAGATAAAAGGTATATATGTATTTATGAATTCTACAATATTTATTTGAGTTTATATTATATAGGGAATTTTAAAAAACAATCCACATTATTTCATCGTATTTCTCCAATTTTTGTTTTATGGAGTTACTCGATGTCTTCTACAATTTCTTCCGATGGAAAGGACGTCGCGAGCGCGTTATTGCATTATAATATCTTTTTAAATGTTCTTGTGCGGTGTGAACAACGGATTGGAAAAAATGTGTGGAACGTGTGTTTTAGGCATTGTGTTAGGTATTTTTTTTTTTTAAATCGGCTCTTTTCAAATCCATAAATTTAAACGAAGGAAACATCGTCTCAACTATTATTAAAAACGTTATGGTGTCAGTGTTTAGTGATAGTGCAATGAAAGTGAACATTGGGATAGCCTGCCTTCGTTCGTTACCTGCGTTCATTGCCATGGAATAGGAATCAGCTGATCAGCTCACCGTACACTGTAAGGGGTCAACGCACTGTTTTACTGTCCTGCTGTCCAGATTTACAACCATGCAATGGATTTACAACTGAATGAGTGAGTTTACTGTTAATGACACTCTTTAACAATTCTTAAACGCACATATCCTGCATGTTCTTTAACGCGATTATCTATTATTAAATTAGTTTTGCGAATCGTTCGTAGAATTCTGTTCGGACACAGAATTATTTAAATTAAAATATCGTTTACGTATTTCGACAGGGTTACTTATTGTTTATATTCACAGTACGTATTATATAAAAATTTCATGTGGTGCGCGTGAGATGTCATGTATACCAGAAAATTAAAACGGCTGACACGGCTAAATTGTTTGTTATTTCGGATCTGAAAAAATAGTGATTATTCTTTAGACATTCTGAAATAAGAATCAACAGCGTTTTTCGTAAAATTATTATCGTCGCGTAGTAAAAAAAATTCGGAAAGTTCGCTCTTTCTAACTTCTGCTCGCGCGCTTGTCCGACGGATAGTCGAACGCTTTTGTTCGAGCGCGTGCTAGTTCGCGCGCTTTGCTCTCATTGGCCAATCATTTTTCGACCATAACTTGTTAACAAAGCCACAGATTGAATTTTTGCTAAGGAAAAAGTTGCTTCAAATGATCTCAGGAACCCCTCATTTTCCGCTGTCACGATACTTTTGGGACACCCTGTATAACGCGTCAGTTTCACGATCTCGATCTTGTGGTCTTCGTTGTAATACCGCACGCGCCAACTACTATAGTTATTTGTCGATCGTGTTTGGGTGATCGTACGGCTTCATGAGACGCGTCTCCCATAGGGTCTTGATTATGTTAGCCTCTGTTCGACTAGTGTCTACCGAGTCTTTTCCTCGATTTACGGATCGAAGAAGTTCCGTCAAAATCTTCGCCGCATAGTTGTTTCGTAAGGCTATCTCGAACACCTACGCGTAAAAGTATGTTTATGTAAAGATTTTTTAATAATTGAACGGTGAAGAGGACCTATGAAAATTGAATGGGAATTTAATTTTTTCTTTCTGTCATGATGTTTTATTTTGTTGCGAACTTGTTGTGCTGTGGGCTGTGAAGGCAAGCGGATTACATGTTAATAACAACCAATCTTGTGTACGTTTATTTACACGAACACTTGTCGATCAGCTCAGCGATTAACGTTCGAAATTATTTGTAGCAATTGAAAAAGATAAATCTTCGACATCTAATACAGTTGCAAATGTGTCAACCCTTAGAGGAAGTGTATTTTAAAAGTGGAATGTTTCAATGAAATTATATTTAATATTCATCTTTATCGAGATGATAAATAAAAACATAACGAGACAGTAGAATTTCATCTAAATCCACAAATAGTAATACTAATTTTAACGCATTAAGTAATCATTAATATAACTTTAAGTGTGGTCGTATCGGCCTCGAATAGTTCATTTAAAGGTTGAAAACGTTTGATTCTGCTCGAAAATTAGTCTGCCAAGTAAAGTAATCTTGTTTACAATTTCATTGGATATTTCAAATAGGACGGTTTAGGTCAGAGAACTTCATTTCAATTTAAACGTTCGTTGTTGTTGACATAAGCAACGAAGACCAGTCTAGCTCTCTTGAGCGTAGTTCATCGCGAGCAGCGTGTATCGACGCAGTGATCAACGTTCGGTGACTAATTCTACAGCTGAAACCGTTAAGTATGAACATTTATTTTAAAAATAAATATTCAAATAATTTTGATAAATAGATATTGACCCCTTATACTGTAACATTGAATCAGACTCGTGCCGAAGAATTCGAACAGCCACTAATAAATATATTTGTCATTAATTTCCATTAAACCGAAATAAAATTATATTTTCTTATTATTGATATATGGCCATTGGAGAAAACATAATAAATATTTATTTCCTTCCTTCTTATGAAATTATGAATGTCAATGGAGATAAACATAAACTTGTTTGATCTTCTAAAAAGTAACGAACCGCAAAGAAATTTAGATTCGTGTAACTATAAAATAAATTGTAGTCCAAGGGGTTAATTGTAAAATTATTAATCAAAAGAAATAATCTACAATTAAGATGTATACATTTTTATTGAAGGGTCATCGAGTATTATGCGATGATTACACCTCGTCGATCGGAGTTATGTTTCCATAACGATGTGTGAAGAAATAGTTTTTACTTCTCGTTGCGTATCGGCAAGTGTTTCTGTGTCTCGACGGATAACACCGGGTCACGTCTTTCTGATAGCGAACATATTGCCACTACCGTCCTTATGGTTTGTTTGTTAGCTCGTTCAATTAATCGGCTAGTCTACGACGAAAATATTTCGTATGGATCGTTACACACGGATTATTTCCCGTAAAGGAATAGTTTCTCCTCGCTAAATTTTTCAAAAGCGCGTGAATTATTTACCACATTTTTTGAGTAAACACTCAATTTGGTTAAAACAGTTCGACGGAAAGACGTACAAAACAATTACTAAGGCAATTCGAAGCCATCGTAATTTAAAAGAAAGTGAGTTTGCACATTTGTGATAAAATAGTTCGATAATAATTTGTCGGGCGTGGTGAAAGCTGAAGTGTAAAATATAAAAAGAAATTTTTTCTATAATTAATTCGATAAATTGGACGACGAGCAGCCAAAAAATTAATGTTTCTTCTAACGAGTTAATTATAGTCTCTCTAAAAGTTTGTTTATACCGACGTGGACATTACGATACGACGAAGCGAAAGAGTCGTTGATTCGAGAGAAAAACCGCAGTTATCGAAAGGTAGGCGAACACGAACAAACGAATTAATTCGTCCATTTGAGTATACGTACACTAATTTTCGAACGAATGTATACTTTGGAAAAGAACCGTGTTGAATTCTTCAAACTGATCAAGATAGGAACATTGTTGTTAGGATATGAAATTTAGGGTAAAAACATTGTTAGAATGAATCGTATAAAATATATTAACCGAACACGCGTATAGGTTTGTGCATCTTCATAAACGTGTGAGTTTTTAACTTTACGAGGATAACCATAAAATAAAAAATATAATTCTTTAAATATTCTTTGATCTCTCTTTACATGAATTTGGACGATTCGATTGGTTACTGGTAATGCGTAGAGGATGCATAGCTCAGGAAACGAAGAACGAAGAATTTTTTTTATTTGTCAGAGTGTTGTAGCGAGGACCATTCTGTCATGGGAGTTCGTGTATTCTAAGCGACAAAACGAGGTCGTGCCTTCTCGATAGCGAATTATTACCGCTGCATTTCTTATTGTTTATTTGTTATCGATTTTATTACCATTCGATAGAAGAGAATTTTATTCGTGCGAACTTGCCGACAAATGTGTTCGTATCATAGTTCAACCAACGACTGTCACCCCCACTATCGTTTGTATATATTTGTATATATTATATATATATACAATATTATGTATATATTTGTGACAATTCAAAATATTGATATTTTCCTGTTAGCATCGGTTATATAATAAATTTATAATATACTCATGTGCAAAACAATTTCGACCGAAATTATTAGTGGATCTTTAGATTGAATTATATAAAGAGAAGCACCGATAAATAACAAAGGGTACAGCGTATTGCGTTTTGTTCATTAGAAACAAAATCTACTCGCCAAAATAACATTTTAGAACATTAAAACGAAGTGGTTGTTCTCGGATAATGCCTACATCGTCGTGGTATTCAAGTCTGATCGAATAAATTGATTGGAAAGATTTATAAGAATTTGATAAACCGAAATGAGCAATTTTCACGCGTTCTACGTTGCTGGTAAGATAAGGAAAAAAGCCTTGTATTTCATTTGCTGTTCTTTAAGCGTGGTTCTCTTCTCGTCGAAAGCAGCAGAAATAAATTCGTTTTGATAAAAGTAGCAGGGAACAAGTTCAATGTCCGTACACACTATCATCGAACTTACACAGACACGTAGCTCGGAAACTGATTGTTCTGAAAAATAATAAAAACAGAACGATATCTTAATGTTCACCGAAGTGCTTAAAGTCACTGAAGACATTAAAGATATTACAGGTTTTCACGTATTTCTCGCGCCGTGTACTAATTTTAATCGTTTGCACCTTCCTTTTTAGACTGGTTCAAAATATGGAGGACAAAGGATCTCCGTCTGCCGTGAGTATCAGAGCCACCTCAAAAACAAGTATACGCATCTTCTTTTAACTGAATTGCAATAAAAACGTTATCAGGTGACATCTGAGACGTCGCGGAGCAAATCAGGATGGATAGAATGGATGTTCGTCACGTTCTTGCAGACGTTCCTGGGACAGTTGTCTCTCAAAGTGACCAATTACTGTTTGTACGTCGTTGAGAAATTAGCGCAATGGAGTCTGCCATCTTATGAAATCAATGCTGGTAATTAATTAACGTGACGTAGTTATTATTAGTTAATACAACATAGTTGCATTCTGCGCGTTAACAGACGTGTTATATTTCATTGTATATTATTCTATGTTAAAGAGGAGGAAGATAAAAGGATGGAATTTGGGAAAATCGAACTTGTTAGACCTTTACCATGGTTCCTCTTTCTACCGGGGTTGATTATCCTGCGAATCGTCAAAGACGGAGTCAACATGGGCGCTTTCATTTTTCGTTATCCTAGAATAGAATCGATCGAAGTGGTATGAAATTTACTAGAAGTGCTACTTAAATTTTTTTAAATACTGCAGAGTTTCACGTATTCGAACTAATAAGATGGTAAGCATGTTCGAATATCAGAACTATCGCTTTTCTGGTATTAACCCTTTGCACTCCGATGTCCCCTCTCAGGGGATCACTCGGAAGGGACCTTAAAGCTTATTAGTGATTACGGGAAATCAACTTACTCCAGCGCAAGTTTTTGAAAAATGCACGTTCCCCCGAAGTTTTCAGTTAAAATGGCGCAAGAAGTCAAATAAAAATATGGTACAATTATTAAGATAACTCTTATAGATCGGTTGAGAGGTAGTTTTCGGGAACCGAAAACACGTCCATCCAATTCTTCAGCGGACAATAGACTGAACAATAAACTACGTATTCCCAATTTGGGAGAAAAAAACGGGACCGTATTGTTTGTTCTAGCAGAGAAACATCACACGGTAGATGCCACACGACTTATTGTTGTGAAACGTGCACTAATCAGCCTGCAATGCATATGCTTCAAAATTGATCATATACTACAAAATTATAAGAAGTAAAATGTTGATTTTTTTGCAAATATTCATCGATGTCTACAAATTTATAGAAATTAAGTATCATTATAATACTTTACTTGGTTCCAAAGCTGTACTATATAATATAAGGATCCGTAAGTGCACGTTTTGGCAACAAAATGGCGCCGAGTAACTGGTAGGTAACGTCCGGTATGGCTCGGAGTGTAAAGGGTTGAATCTTATTTATTTCAATAAAAATTAAGGGATTTTGCAATTTGTATAGTACTTAACGATGTAAAATCTTTACTATTGTGTTTCAAACTATCGCGGTTCTACTTTTGGTGCCTCGAATGCTTCGACGGCGACAGATGCGTCCTCGTTATTAGCAGCAATTGTAATTTCATCTTGTGAAATACGATTTATGTATCTTATGTAGAAGCATCCGAGGTGTCTACATATTGTATATCATGTTCAGTATTAATAATAATACCACTATTATTAAGTCAGTGCTTTAATGTCTACGATCGTAGACTTTTCGACTAACCGATTAGCCGATTCTTGTTAATTTTGTGCATTTTCATAATTTCCAAGTTCTTTAATTATTTCATATCTTGTGCGAATACTTAGAACCATACTTTTCGTTACGTTGCCATTGCGACATTTTATACAGTTAGCCTTGTACTAAATTGTCATGATTAAGGACACGTTTGACTGTACACCCGAAACTATACATTTACATACAGTTACTAAAAAATTAAGCGAACACAAGCTGTAAAAGCTTTGACTCTACAGATAACAAATAATAAACAATTTTTTTCGCAAATGCAATTTTTGTACGTACAGTTACATTGTCAGTTCCGCAAAAGTAAAATTTCTCAGCAGAAATTTGTTTGCATTTTCACGGCACTGAAAAACGAGAGTACGAATATCACCTTCTGGTGATTTCTTCGAAGGAGAAACCTTTATCGTATGTAAACGATACGCCTACAAAATTCATTTGACGGTATTTGAATTTATTGTAAGAAATACTTTAAAAATACATGTTTTCATAATTTCATCTTAAAATAATTTTAATAAGTATAATCAATGATGTTCAAGCCAACTGTCCTGCTTATACAGTTTTTAAAAGTGTATGTTTTGCTGCTATTTCTTGCATACATATATTAGCCTCTCCGTTGATCTTCATGCAACAGTCATTTATTTAATTTAACTTCTACGCTCTGTGAAATTAAATAACGATTCTGCTACCGAGGGTCAAAATAGACTCCGGCACTGTACGGATGGAGGGTTAATAGAACTCCTAATATTTTTATAGCTAGTTTAGTCACAATTTTGCAAGTACGCTACCAAACGTAGCGACATCGCTACCTAACGTAGTTTCGATAACTGAACGTTCGTATATTAGAATATTCGCATAATGAAGGTTCGAATACGGGATGCTCTAGCGTGCATCGATTAGACGCTTCTCGATGACCTTCTTGGAGAGATGGGTATTGAGAAATTTTTGTCACTACATTTTGTTTGGTGTCATATATCGGGCAACACTAATCAGTTTGCGTCATATTGATGCGCATTTGAGAGGTGACATTTCAGTTTACAATTTTCATGCAGACAGTTTTGTATTTCGTCGATCGTGTCAAACGTAACATTAGTGTGAAAATGAGTAGAATTTCTGAAATAATTCGCTATGTTTTACAATTTTATTACGAAAAAAGGCAAAAACGCTGCACAAGCCCGGAAAAAATTTGTGGCGTTTACGGTCAAGATACTTTATCAAATGCAACAGCATGTGGATGGTTTGCTCGCTTCCGTCCTGAAAATTTCGATATTAATGATGCACCTAGCTCTTGTCGACCAACCACTTAAAAAATCGACGAAATAATGCAGATGGTTGAGCAAAATCGGCATATAAGGAGTCATGAGATTGCGAGGGAACTAAACATTCGCCGTTCAACCGTTTTGGATCATTTGCAAAAGGCTGGATGCAAAAAGAAACTCGATGTTTGGATGCTTCATGATTTAACAGAGAAAAATTTGATGGATCGAGTTCGCATCTGCGAAACATTACTCAAACGTAATGAAATCGAACCATTTTTGAAAAGATTGATAACGGGCGATAAGAAATAAATCACATACGACAACAATGTGCGAAAAAGATCGTGAACAAAGTCCTGTGAATCATCAGGAACGGTGGCAAAATCGGGACTGATGCCAAGAAATGTGATGCTATGTGTTTGGTAGGATTGGAAGGGAATTGTCCATCATGAAGTGTCACCGCCTGGTCAATAGATTGACTCTAATCTCTACTGTCAATAATTATCCAGATTACAGCAATCGATTAAAAAAAAAAAACAGACCAGAATTAATCTCTGCAAAATTACCTTGATGGTAAAAAGTTGGATTCAAAAAAGGACTGTGGAAATCACTTGGCCATGTTTCTAGACGATAAACCACAAAAGTTCTATTCTTATGGGATTATGACTCTACCCCAAAAATGGTAAAAGCTCATAGATAATAATGGCCAATATATACTTGAATAAAATTCATTTTGAATGAAAGAAACATTTAATCAAACCATGACAAAAATATCTCAATACTTTTCCGACTATCAAATATATTGCTTCTCCAATAGCAGCGATAGGTATCTTTTAATCATTTCTGTATATTCGTAAGTAAAAGTAAATTATTGTTTACAGGTAAAATTCCTACAAAAGAGTCGCCGGCGGCTGAGAGCGTTAAATTTGAAGGCAGTGAAATCAACGAGACGCAGCGTAAGCAATAATAAGGTTTATTAATGATATTTAGTTTGATTTGTTGCATTTCTCCTTCTGTTTTCTATCGTATTTATCTGTTGAAGCCTTGCCCGCCCTTCACTTTGTACAATTTACTTTTAAAAAGTAGCGAAACGTGCATTGTTTTGCGAATTAATTGTATCAATCCGTGACATTTTTTTAACAGTCACCTAGTAGATTTTGTAGATTCTATCCTATCCGTTACAGTCGATCCTTAGATGGTTGATTAAGCTTAGCACTATAATAGTTTCGGTGATGGATGTAGGACAAGATCCTGATCAAATCTATAAGATTGTCTCTGTCGACGTTGTTTTGCTTGGACTCGTCCAAATTGTCACCTTCCCCACCGCCGATTAAACTTTCTATAAGTGGTTTGGATTTCCAAACGGTAAGTCTATAATTATTGGTACAACTATTTATAATACGAATAATAATTAGGCAATCTATTGAATAGGTTTCTATCGACTTTGTCCCGTTACGTCGATATGCAGGTTTCGGTCGGATAACATGGACAGTAATGTCTGTGGCTTTTATATTTGAAATTTTATTTTTTCTTCATCCACAGAATTATACCGATTAATGAAAAGAAATCTATGCAAAGTTTGATCTCGAACAGATAACGAGAAAACGTGTATACTGGCCCTTAAACATTAAAATAATTAATTAAATTCTCATCAAATAGTTTTTCTCGAATATCTTTTACATTATTGACTGTGTCGAAGAATATCATGAACGAAACTTGTAGATCTAGACAGACTGCATCTTTTATATTCTATTACTCTTTTTTGTCATGAAACAAACGGTTGTCGAAAGAACTGGGAGAAATTTCACAACAAAATAAAAAAATTTGTTTTGTAATGTGAAAACTGAAATGTATCTTCATTATCGAAAAATGTGAATTTCTTTTTAACTTGTGAATCTATCTTTTTCTTTAATTATCTATACATACATCATACGTATATACGCATCAAAAGTTGAAAAGAAACGTGTAGATATATGCGACAGGTTTCTAAATATTGTGCTAACGTTTTATCGCTTGCCTCGCTCGACCTAGGCACGTCGCATTGCTTGTAAAATTGCACGGGACTGTTTGCCGAAATTCAGTAGCTTATAATGTAAAATAAGAACTTCGTAACAAATAAGTAACAATTTACTTTCATAACGTTGACCATATTATTTTATTCTATGAATAAAATAAACGAAACTTGCCTGAAGCACACAAACTTTGCTCGGCATTCAACGCGTTGAATAGATTAAATATGAAATTATCAATAAATACACTGTGCAGGCAGAAACTCCAGATGAAAATTCGACTACAGAGTCTACTCAAAGTCCGGTACGGAAGGATTCGAAACGCAAGTACTCTCAAGTGAGTTCCGAGTCAGACAATGAAACGATACTATCGAAGCTCGACAAATCTGCTTTGGATGACAGCATAGAAGATTCCGATTTCAACGTAAGTATAACCATTGACAATATTTATTCTACCAAAAGCAATATTACAAAACAAACTTGAAATATAAATATTTGCTATTCTACATAAAATGATATTTTATAAATACGAAAGACGTGGCAATGTTAAATTGGCCAGAGACAAAGTATTCAAGAATTTAATTAATTATCTAGTAGGAATCCCTTCGAGTGAAAGAAAAAAAAATACTCTCTGCTGTTACTGCCTATTACTTTCTCTTACTCTTACACTTACGACACTGTAGGAACTTAGGAAAAAGAGGCTACCGCACTGATTCATGGAGTTCTCCCCTTTTCTCCTAATTTCCGCTACGCCGTTCTGATATGAGGGGTACTTATTCTACAATTACTGTAGAAAAATAAGATGATCATTCACTCATTCACTCCGTCAGTCATTCGTTAGTCTATTTTGTACGCGGTTTAGACTTCTAGTTATACATTGCTTCTGTGGCATTCGTAGACATTGCTCCTATGGCATCGCAGATATTGTTGGGTTCCACAATTGGTTATCCTTAGTTTATATTATTGTTGACATTTCGTCGTAAAAGTATCATTATAGACTGTCTGTTCAGTTATCAACTGGTCCTTCGAGCGTTATTTCATTAATTAAACAGAGACAAGGTCCGAAAGAAATTTTAATTCTACCGCGGACAATAAACAACAGTATTTCGCATATAAAAAGTGCCAGTATGTTTAATTAGCATCGTTTCATTGCATCGATATGATCGAAAACTGTTTGCCAGATATTGTAGAATGAAGAAACTTTTGTTTACCAGCTATATAAATATGAAACCGGAATTTTCCCATACGTGGCGCTAACTGTCCATGTAGTTATCGTCAAACCGTGTCATTGACGACATTTTCTTGTTCTGAAATCTGATAAAGATTTTCAACTCACAACCATACAAGTTTCATACAACAGCATAGTTTTTAAATAGCATCGAATATGTCGAATTTTGTGCCTCAAAACTACGATTTGCGAACAGTATTGATTTTCAGTTACTATTTGAATGCTTGTCGAAGCTCACGATGAGCATATTCTTGCTAAATCACAGTGCTTTGAGTGATTTAAATAATTCAAAAGAGGAGATTTTTACGTCAGAAACAAAGAACGTGGAAGACCACCGAAAAAGTTTGAAGACAACGAATTGCAAGCATTGTTGAATGAAGATGACGCTCGAACGTCAGAACACCTCGCGGATCAATTAAATGCGACACGAGAAGCCGTCTCTATACGTTTGAAAGCCATGGGAAAGATCCAGTAGAAAACCGGAATATCATTGAAGGCAGCGCAAAGTGATTTTGCTTCATGATAATGCACCATCGCACACAGTAAAACCAGTCAAGGAAAGTATCGAGGCGTTCAGTCGGGAAATACTTTCGCATGCGACATACTCATCAGACTTGGCTTCATCTGATTGTTACTGATTTTTATAGGTTGGACATGCACTTGCTGAGATGACTGGTTTGCTTCAAAAGAGAAACAGTTTTTTTGTGTGACGTTCACAAATTGTCAGAGAGATGGGAAAAAGTATAGCTACCGACGGGAATACTTCGAATAAAATATTGGATATTCGGAAAAGTATTTAGAGATGTGAGGCGGCTGCTAGAAAGGTGTGGTGGAGAGAAAGAAAAGGAAAGAAGGAAGGGGGAGCGTTTCGTCCTAGGTCCGCTAGAGGACTCGTCAGTAAGGCTGATAGCGGACCCTGCCTTAGACGCTGGGTAGTGGAAGGCGGTTAAGGTTAAGGTTAAGGATCAGGAACTAGCGGGAAAGTCTCGTCCTACTGTCCCTCTACTGGCGAGAGTAGGAGGTAGAGCCGCCACAGATGTTTGCCTTTTTTTGATTAAATATTTATTTCAATTCAAAATGAATTTTATTTTTAGTGTATATTGGCCATTATTATCTAAGACCTTTTGCCATTTTTGGGGCAGAGCCATAATCCCATCGGAATAGAACTTCTGTGGTTTATCAGTTAAAAACTTGGCCAAGCGATTTTCACCGTTCTTTTTTTAATCCTACTTTGTACCCTCAAGCTAGTTTTGCAAAGATCGAACAAACGATAATCTGATGGTGCTAGGCCTGGGCTATAGAAACTATAGAAACTTCTCAGCTAATCTCTCTTTCATTACGTTTGAGCAATGATTCACAGATGGAAACTTGATTCATCAAATTTTCCTCTGTTAAATCATGAGACACCCAACATCGAGCTTCTTTTTGTATACAGCCTTCTGCAAATGATCCAAAACGGTTGAACGGTGAATGTTAAGGCTTCGCTCACTGTAGTGAACGAAATCTTCTGAATATTGTACTTCGTGCCTACTGACTTCGAAAGACTACCCACTGATGTGGGACTGAATGAGTCTGAACTCGTGAGAGACGATCAACTTGTAGGTTTTGGTCGAACTTTATTCTGCGTTTCTGTACTGTACTAGTTTCAGCCTGAGCTGTTTGATCGAATCTGATTTGTATGGATACATTTGCTGCTTATATACTACTTTCGTGACCAAGTATTGGCCAATGGTGGTGCTGGATTTTCGTCCTTTGTTTGGAGCGTTAAGGGTAGTGAGAGCGCGGGTTTTCCCGGTCGGTGATGATATAGGCTCGGCGACGGGTGTCGGCAGGTAAAACGTGAACGGTCTAATATGTTTAGACTTCCTTGTCTTAACAGTGAATGTTTAGTTCCCTCGCAATCTTATGACTCCTTATATGCCGATTTTGCTCAACCATCTGCATTATTTCGTCGATTTTTTAAGTGCTTGGTCGACAAGAGCGAGGTGCATCATTAATATCGAAATTTTCAGGCGGAAGCGAGCAAACCATCCACATGCTGTTGCATTTGATAAAGCATCTTTACCGTAAACGCCACAAATTTTTTCCGGGCTTGTGCAGCGTTTTTGCCTTTTTTCGTAGTAAAATTGTAAAACATAGCGAATTATTTCTGAAATTCCACTCATTTTCACAGTAATATTACTTTTGACATGATTGATGAAATACAAAACTGTCTACATGAAAATTGTAGGCTCAAATGTCAGCTCTCAAATGCGCGTCACTATGACGCAATCTGATTAGCGTTGCCCGATATATGGCACCACACGAAAAGTAGTGAAAAGAATCTCTCAATACTTTTCCAACTATCGAATATTTTATGTACATTTCATACAATATACATAATATTTTCCTGTAGAGCCCTCTCGGTTTCATATTTACATGCCTGGTACTAATTATTTAATTGAATTACTTTATCTTGCACTAATAACATTCTTCTACTCTTCGTCAAATATTATTTAAAATTACTACATTTTTAACCGATGTGGAAATTATTTTTTAGCCCGCCGAGTGCAGTGCGCAGTCAATTACATCGAGTAGTGCAACCGAGGAGGAGAAAAACGTATCTTTGACCGAATTAGAAGATATTAAGAAGGATGCTCAAGAGTTCCTGAACGATAGCAGAGGAAGGCTTATCGCGCTTCCTCTCGTCAAGGTAAATGTAATATTCGTTGCTGTCGTTTTTTACACTACACATATTTCATGTTAAGTGTAAGAACTTCTTATTAAACATTTTGGATCATTGAGAAACTGGATTTTATATTGATACGATATCTGAATTAAGAACAATCTTCTCGAAATATTCAAAGTTATATGTAGAATTACTACTTTTCCTGATAATACGTCAGAACCAAATCTTACAGATTAGAAAATTTACAGAGTTTAAAAATCATCGAAGACTTTGGTAATGATAACTTTGATCAATCATGTGTTCGAATAACATGTAACATGAAAACTTATAATGATAACATTAATAATAATAACAACAATAAAAAAACATTAACTCGTAAAGAATCTGCGATAATTCCTGGGAAAATTACATATGATAACGAGACATGTGAGTCTATCATCTTAAACTGGTGATAAGTTATAATGTATTTCGCTAACATCAATCGAGTCGCAAAATAACCAGAAATAAACACTGCGTTGAAATGAAAGTTCGTAGCTTTTTTAAGTTAAGATAAAAAATTTTTAATTGAAATGAGGATATTTATTCAATAACATGACAAGTTTCTTCGAAAATAGCAAAAAATAATAGAACAGGATGGAAAATGTGTTATTGAATAAATTTTTCAAGAAATATCTTCAAATATTCCTTGAATTTTTATTTAAAAAGCGCTACGAACTTTTGTCCCGGCACAATATAATATTTTAATCGTCTGTTTAGAGACGAAAAATAGTAGATACGAATTATATGAGAAATATAAAAAGATGAACGTAGAAAATGGTATAGATTGCAAGAAATTTAAATTGAATGAAAGTTCTTGCAGTTTGAAGCTGTTCATTTGGAGAAAAACTCATTAAGATTCAACATTTTTATTTGGAATAACTTTCGCAATGTTCGATGCATCGTTACCGGTATAATAACACGCTTGTATTGTTGTACTTGTAGCCCAAGAAACGATTCAACCTGTATTGCGTGCACTCATTGATTGGTCGCACAAATGTATTTACTACTTTAAGCAATACATGCATTAAAAATCATTTGAGAATGTCTTGGTAACTACTACTTTTTGCACTGCATTTATCTATGTAGTGTTCTAAAGAAGATTAAATTTGTTATTCAATTGCAAGATTAAAATTTACACTTTACAGTAAAAACACTTGAAAGGGGGATGGAACCTTTATATCTCGATAAAGAAGTAGAATAGAAAGAAACTAATGTCACTGTGCAACTGTGGAAACTATACGACCTATGTTTCACCCAACTTTTTCATATTCTAAATAGTTTACATGCAATTTAGATGGCACGCATAGGTAAGTCACCTTTAGTTTATCTACATCTAATTTTTATTCGTCTTCCATCCAGTTTTCTTCGTTTACTTCGTCTTTTGGTTGTTTAACTATTTCCTTACGCAACTCCGGCTTAGCAGACGGAAGGATATTGAAGTACAGCAAAGTTTCTTTTTTGCAGATTTAGTTTTCAATGTTGTTATAACATATAGGCAAAGTACATCGAATATTACGAGAATTATTTCAAACAGAATATTGTAATTTTCAGTGGAGTTTCATGTTTCCAACATGGACGGCTTGAAACCACGATAACTTTCAAGATGATCCGATAGAAGTCGTTTTATTTGTAACTGTAAACAATTTCAGACACGCGACAAGGAAACGGAGGGGCCCATGGCAATGAACGAGGCGCGTGTCGACAGCTCGGGTATGTCCATCAAACTATCACTGTTGTATGCGAAGGTGTCCCGTCGGTGATACCTTCTTCTCAGTGTACGGTATCGTCACTGAGCACCTTTGTTCGCGTAATAATTACACGATAGTCTTGGGTTGCGGTTTTCTTTATTTTTACTTTGTACAATGTCGCGATTTCTGTTCTGTTCGTGATGTCTGTATTCGTCTGTTTGCGATTTCTTGTTCGTGTTGTCTCTGAGATCTAGTTTGTATCGTCGTGTTATCTCTGTGTTCTCTTTGGTATCTGTCGATTCTTGTCGCGTTCTGTCCGTTGTCACCTCGGTTTTGTCGTCATTGGTTGAGGGTAGTTTTTGGTGGAGGAATTTAGCGTTTTTTAATTGGTTGTAGGAATGATGGAAAGAGCGTGCTTGTGGGGGTATATCTGAAGGAGTGGGAAATTGTTGGTGCTTGACGGAGTGTCTCGGAAGGACTAGGAAATGGTGTCGATAAGGGATTAACGTCGTTTATTGCAGGGTTTGTCCACTGGTCTTCACGTGCGTTGCACGTGGGTCTGTTCACGTTCGTCGGAGTCAAAATTGTCCGTGTCCGGCGCGGTCGTAAGTCGCGCCTTCTACCTGCCCTTTTATTGTATGTCTTTACAAAATTCTGACTGCGGGGTTAGGCACGGACAACCTTCGGTGTTGCCGTCGCAACAATCACCATCCACTATATGGTCACTAAACTAATGCGACGATGAGGAGAAGGCGATAGTTTACTCCCCCTCAGGTGGACAAATGGTCTATCAGCGTAAACCGTTTCCATTATCCTGATGCGCCACTTTTCCAGCAGACTAAGTTTATTTCTGCTCTCTGTTTCGATCAGAAACAAAGACAGTGAACTGAAATCGAGTCGGCGTTTGCCTAAAAACTGTTTAATATAGTCCAGGATCATCACGCCATACCCCATTTCTCATTTGGTTCTTTTGTCCCAGTTGTGGGAAGATAAATAGTTCAACTCTTGGTCCAGTTTACGGTCATTGTTCCGTCCGGGTCGAGGAACAGCCTGTTCGAAGGCATTTGTTTGTAATGTCTTGCACGCAACTATCTACGCACATAACACGTTAATTACGTCTCTTGGTATTTTCTAATACTTATTGTACTCAGCACAAAATATACATCGCATACATTGTTTCATAGAACTTACGAGGCTGAATTTATTGAGTGTGAACGATGTTCAAACTAATTTAATGATTTTTAATGGAAGCAACTTAATTGAAAAACGCTGTCCAGTTCACTCGACTTGGCGTCTAGGAATTTATCTCGAGTGACCGATTAAATCAATCAATCAAGTTTATTGAACAATGAATCTAATATAAATGTTTGAATATGAGTTTGAATGATATCAAAGTATAAAAGTTGAGGTTTAACTGCTACGACGATTGACGACACATGTCGTCACGGTGGTTGTCGGTCGACTTTTTATATTATGCATGTTTCGCTTTATGTAGTAGATTGGTGATCAAAAGACGCACCGATCAACGATTAACCCTTACCGCACGAGTGGCGACTCCGAAGCGCCACGAAAAATTGCTACGCTATTATTTAAAGAATTTTAACATAACTCGTTTTATATCTAAGAAATTGATAAAAATTTAACGATTATAAAAACGAGAACAATAAAAGAACCCCGCATACATAATGTTATATGCGAAGGTGTCACGTCGGTGATACCTTCTTCTCAGTGTACTGGATTGTCACTGAGCACCTTGGTTCGCGTAATAATTATACGATTGTATTTGGTTGCAGGTTTTCTTTATTTTCACTTTGTGCAACGTCGCGATTTTTATGTTCGATTTCTGTTCTGTTCGTGATGTCTGTATTCGTTTGTTTGCGATTTCTTGTTCGTGTTGTCTCTGAGATCTAGTTCGCGTTTTCTCTGAGTTCTCTGTGTGATCTCTCTGTGTTCTGATGATTCTTGTCGCGTTCTGTTTGTCGTCACCTCGATTTTGTCCTGATTGGTTGAGGATAGTTTTTGGTGGAGGAATGAAGGAGCGTGCTTGAGGGAGTATATCTGAAGGAGTGGGAAATCGTCAGTGCTTGACAGGGTATATTTAAAGGAATAGGAAATGGTGTAAATGAGGGATTAACGC
Source organism: Agapostemon virescens (assembly GCA_028453745.1). NCBI lineage: Eukaryota > Metazoa > Arthropoda > Insecta > Hymenoptera > Halictidae > Agapostemon > Agapostemon virescens. The sequence continues at coordinate 22,389,443 of CM052083.1, forward strand.
GGTTTATTGCAGGGTTTGTTTACGTGTCTTCACGTGCGTTGCACTTGGGTCTGTTCACGTGCGTCGGAGTCAAAATTTGCGCCTTCTACCTGCCCATTTATTCTAGGACTTGTAAATGTCTGAATGCGGGGTTAGGCACGGACAACCTTCGGTGTTGCCGTCGCAATACATACAGTGAAATAATTCATGTAGACTGAAAATATCCTAGGTCAGATGTTCATTCGGTCCGGGTCAAGGAACAGCATGTTCGAAAGCATTTGTTTGCAATGTCTTCGACGGGTTAATTAGAAAATCGTTACAGTGCCATTCGAGTGGCATACAAAAAGATCATGTTGCCCTGCAATCGGTACCAGGCCGAAAGGTGACCCTTCGGCACGACCGTCGACGGTCTCCACCGACGAGCAGGACAATTGGGGCATAAAAATATCCGCGCTATTGTGCGCGGTTTTTCGAACGCCGTCGCGTTAATCCGAAGTGCCGTTCTTTCTTCCAAAAAATTAATTGACATCGGTAACCTGAAGGAGAGGCTTTCTCCTCCACTGTGGAAGAACGTTCGAAGAAGATTCTCCCCTGCAGGTCAAAATTAACGAATGAGGTTGTTGCGTCTTGAAACCTGCGTGCAGCGAGACCAGCATGGTCAGCTCAGGTAATTTTTACCCGGCCGCGGGCCGCGTGTACCGCGCGGAAAAACCCAAAATTCGCACAGCTGACTCGCACATTTTTGGCACTCTTGTTTTCCGTCAGGCGACAAAATTTTCCACCGTTGCAAGCGATTGCGACCTGGCGGACCTCCTCCTACTCCACCCTCCATCTTCTTCATTCCCACTCCGATTTTTCGTACTTCCACCATTTTTCTTACAACCAATTATATTAAAGATTCGAAATTCCTACTCCTCCACTTCCGAATACCGAGGTTTCTTTATACATCACACGACCCCGACAATTTAGAACAAATCTGATATTCAACTGTACTAACAATTCGACCGAGTTCGAGCCGCGATACGTAACGACATAGCCGAGTCTGTCTTAGCGTTCGCTACAGGTTGAATAAACGAGTTTGATTCTCCGGAGTTTGACTTACAACCATTCTTCGTAATTCCTGTCGAATCCAAGTCCCTAATCAAAGGTGACCGATTCGACGCCATAGAGGTGTTGTGTGCATCGTATCGGCCACACCCTCAAGCTGTCACACAGACAACACGAAGGGAAGAGGAAAAGGACTTCGTAAAAAGCGATCAGAATCGTTTTGACTATCGATCAGAACAGAATCAATTTGACTATCGAGTCAACCACCATCGACTAACGTGTAAGTCGAATTTAGAATCTCGCGAAATAAACCATCATTTTGGAGTGTATCTTACGTTCTGCTGAAGGTCTATCGTCGCGAGATCTTCATAACTATTCGTACCCTGTAACACGGTCCGCCGGAAAACCTTGAACTAACCGTCCTATATTAATTTAGCCGACAGCATTGGTGAAGATCGAAGAAGATTTGCGAATCACTCGTCGCTCGTCGCATACTCAGACATCGGGAATCGCCACCCGTTTTGCATCTTACAAACGCAATCGCGCTAACAGAAAGTTATAATTGCGTTCGAATACGCGACCGCGAGGAACGGGACATTACAGTCATTACAATATCTTTTAATCTTATTTAAGTACTTGTACAAGTAAAACTTCGCATTTTGAAAAGCGACAGAATGAAGAAAATTTCTTGGTGAATTATTTAATGTTAATTGCCTTGTCCCGATATGTATATGACTGCGGTTGTTTATACAAATCATTTTTTTCATTTGATTTACAAGAACGGAATATAAATGGAGATTTGTGGCTAAGTTTACGAATAGTTCGCGGATAGTTGGAAAAAATATGAATTAAATTTGTTTATTGAATGGATAGAAATGAATGATTGTCTGGATCAACTTGGAGCTGATGATTGAGCTTACCAAGATATCCGCTGTCAGAATTATTTTGTATTAATCGAGATAGTCGTAGAAGTTAAGTTCAATTTATTCTGTCGTTTTGTCGTCGCAATAACAGTTATATTGTTTAACATATCTTGTACACATTACGGTGATTAACGGAAACTAATCGATACACCGTTGTCTCTGTCTTTTTCTAGAATCGGAAACGCAGTTTGCCATACGCGCAACGAACGATTTCATCAACGGAGAAGTGCAGTAAGAAACTCACGATGTGACACTTATAACTTCAGGTATTTTAATTTAATCAATTAAACCAATCGGGCGAAAACGTTCTATTTGTGAAATCATTATATCAAACATTAATTGACTGGTTAATTTATAAGTTTTTTTCATTATTTAGGTATTACATATAGCTTTTGCGCATCATACGTGTAAAATACGTATACGTAGGTAGATTTTAGTTTTGCAACGAGTAACTTTGTCATACCACGACATTTGTAAAAATTCTTTTGAGGCGAAAGGTATTTCCACAAACATTAATTAATTGATCGTGAACAAAGTATAAAAAGATTTGTTTACTATGATATTTGTATGCATTAGTAAAATACATTTAATTTACAATATAAAAAAATTAAGTATTTGAAAGTACTTGAAAGTATTTCTTGAGAAATTAGTAAAATAATTATGATATATTCGAGATATATGCTTTTACAATGTAATAAGCAATGAATCTTTACATTTAGATTCTAACAAATTTTTATTAACCAATTTCCTAGCAAGTGTCACTTAATTTTATTCTAAAATAATTTTTTCCTTTGACTTCATTTAAATATCTAATTTTTTTATCTTAAATTTAAATACTTATTATTCTTTCAGTTTAAAACACTTCGCTATTTGTATCCATGAGTCTCATTTCTAAAACATGAAATAGTATCAAACTTACCTAACACTTCCATGGCGCCTTTAAGACGACTCTAAAAATCGCCATACTATTTATTATTCGAAACAACTCTCGCATTGCTATGTTTGTATTTAAGAAATGGTAAAATTTGAAGTGTGGCACGTATGAGTGATAGTAATAAACTTTTCATATGCATGAAAGGAAATGAACAATGAACAATGTAGAATGAAACTATTTCAGGTCAATAAATGGCTCGATTTTACCGAACTTTTTACAAAGTTATTCATTTATAAACATTTTCACTGGGTAATAGTGAAGTTAGTAATAAAAACAGAGTTTTACGTTTTAGAGTATTCTCGAGGATAGCAAAAGTAATAAATATTTTGTAAGTGGTCGATCACCGCATGAAACGTGTAGTTTTGTAATAAATAAATGCAGTTCATGAATATAAGCTCTGAAGTAATGTTTCAACTACCAAATGTTATGCATGTTCAACGAGGGAACATTATACCTCGACGACATTGTAAGACGATAGTTCATAGAAAACGCAGTTGTATCATTTTTGTGGTAAACGAGTTATCAACCAATATTATATTAATTAATTTAACAGTAATTTTGAAACAATCGAACGATAAAATATAATTTCTGGTATTCAAGGTACGATATCGAACAAACTCTCGTTCGATACCTTTAACCCTTTGGCCTACAACCACGTGTGAGGTTCGTGGTCAGGTTTTCGAGCCAAAATTGATTATCACGACCCTGACCCGTGGTAGATCGGTCGGGTCAAAACTAACCATCACGGGCCTGGCTCGTGGTACGTCGGCTGGGTCAAATGTAAGCACCAGTATATCATTTAGTTTTAACGGTTTGTTTGTTTTTAAATTTTCTCTTGTATTTTTGTAATTTATTAAATTAACTGTTCCCGAATTATATTTTTCGAATAAATACGATGCCCAACGGAAGTCGCGTGCGATTGGAACAACTTAAAACATTGAGCCCGGCGCCGGTCCCTGGGGACCGACAGTGAACTTTTCATTTGGACAGCGTCGATCCCTGGGACCAACAGTATCAAAGTTAAAAAATAAATGTGATAATTTCAATGAAATTTATTGAAACATTCTAAATAAAAATATGGTTTGCTTTTGTATGTATTACAAAACGTGACGACTTTTTTAGTCAAATTTTAGGCTGTCTTGCATCCGAATAGCGGTGAATTTTTGTTATAACATCCCGAACAATATCTTTGGATTTTGTGAAAGTCTCCTTCTTTTCTTTGTAATTGGTGAACAATTCTTTTTTCAATATGTATAGGAATTTCCTCATCTGATTGTTGTGTAACTACATCCACCAATTGTCTTCGAAATAACGTGACTGATATTTTTTCCCGTTACTCCTTCAAACATGAACAGAGCATTTATAATAGCAGTATTTAAAAGAAGCTGGAAAGCTAAGTTTTATACCATTTTATAGTCCTTCTCAAGGGACTGCTATAGGCACTCATCTAGTCTGATAATAAGTCAATCGAGATTTTTGCTTTATTGTATTCAACGATGATTTTTGGTTTGGGGCAAAATCCCCTTTTTGTATTTACACCTAGCATTTTACTTGAATATTTTAGAAGTTAAAACAAAGTATCACATATCGCCGAAGCGCTCGCCGTTAGCTCGCTGCCGAATGAACGGAAAGGACAGCAGTATCGGCGTCAGGCTCAACCTGTTAAGATAGATTTGCCGAGCCGTAGAATGGCTCAAAGGCTCGGCAGTTGTGTTTACGTTTTCGGACCACGCTGTTGAATCTTAAACCGTAGGGCAAGGGATTAAATATTAGAAAATACGAGCGCAGAATAGTAGATCTAGATTAAATAAGGTGAATTTACGAGTAATATTCGTTATCAAGCAGAAACAACAGCGGCGGCGCCATCACCGACACAGGGCGTCATTGGTAACGTCGTCAGCCAGAAACGCAACGAGAAACCGCGCAATCAAACCAACGCGCCACACAATAAAAAATAGAAGAACCATCCACGCAAGCAGCTGTTTAATAAACGATTTTTCAAATAAGGTAGAGGTGCTCCGAGAAAGAAGCGATATAAAGGGTTTTTCAATAAGGACCGGTCGATGTTCAAATGGAATAAAACAAGCTATGTGTGAGGTATTAACGAAATTTTTGTTTTATTTGAAAGGCTCATGTAGGGATTATGATATCGTTGAAATGTCCGCCGCGGCTTCTTACGATGGCACGGATCCGAGAGGTCCAATTTTCAATAACTCTGCCGCATAGATCCGGCTGAATTTGAGCGATGGCCCGGGCTATGTTAACCTTGAGAGGATCGGTCGATTGTGACTTCAGATAACCCCAGACTAAAAGTCTAGCGGGATGAAATTGCACGATTTTGGTGGTCAATTCACGTGACTTCCGCGAGAAGAAACCATACCCTGAAATCGTTCATGCAGAATGTGCATTGTGTCGTTCGCCGTGTGGCTCGTAGCGCCGTCTTGCTGGAACCACATGTCGTCCACATCCATATCGTTCAATTCGGACCAAAAGAACTTGATTATCGTCGATCTGTAGCATTCGCCGTTGACGGTGACAGCCTCGCCAACGTCGTTTTAGAAAAAGTACGGACCAATGACACCGTCGGCTCAAAATCCGCAGCAAACGATAACTTTTTGTAGACGCATTGCCACCTGGTGAACCTCATGTGGATTGGCGTCGTCCCATATACGGCAATTTTGTTGGTTGACATAGCCATCCAAAAATAAGCCTCGTCGCTAAATAGGATTTTTCGTGCACAACGTTTGCACCAATAAAAACTCATTTTGATAATAAAGTTTTATCATTTCGACGTGGTGCTCAATCGTGTAACTTGCCATGGTGATTTGGCATTACTGACTGAATTTACGAACAACAAATTTGACAAATGCCGCCAAAACAACATGACAGACACAGACTGTCACATCGATCCGTCCGTATTGGAAAACCCCTCTATACATTGTGCTCTAAGCTATCGCAAATACAACCTTACCGCGTTGTGCTCGAAACACGCGCGAGGAGCTACGTTATCTGTAAGTTTGCAGCGTCGTAATCGAGTGGCTAAGGTCGAGCGTTCCGTGACCGCTATTGATCGCAATTTTTGGCGAGTCCAAGGGATACTTTGTCACCTAAAGTAACATAACCCATGACTACCATTTTTACACGCAATTCTCTTTATGATAGTCGTTGAACAACATATACACTTTTGTTAATCATTATTTCTTATTCGATGAGCCTATAAATATTTATTAGCGGAAGCGTAAAGAGATAGGAATAGATAATCATAAGCAGATAATGGTATTGTACATGTTACAATTCCCTGACTGATCGTTGAATTATAAAATCCCATTCGCTTACGCCATTCCATGTTTGTCGTTTTGCGTATGTAAGAACGAGGCGGGCATTAAAAATCATAGTTTACACGCGCATATTAGGCGTATTGTTATTGCGATGGATGTACGATTATGTTTAGATTAATAAATTATTGAATCGCAGATTCAATTGCTTTGCAAAATTGTCGCGCGGAGTTGCAATTTATGCCTACATTCTACGATGTTATTTAATAATCTTTAACCCGTAGTATATCGAGTTGTTTTGTCTGGAACTGGATCTTGGATGTGTGAATTTATTAGACTGTCAAGTTATTTTTAGTGCTAACGATGATAATAAAAATAACAAACTTTGTACTTTAGATTTCAGTAAATAAATAAAAATACATCGCTAGATTTGTTAAATATACTGGAGAATTATTTTATTTATACTTTTCACACACATCCACACACCCATGGTTTAGATGCGAAAGCTCTTACCTATTACTTACTTTATCGTTTGTGTTATTAATTTTAACAGATGCGCATACCAAAAATACATTTTCGGTAGATGTTTCCATGATTGCATGTACATGTCATCTATGGGAATCCGCTCCATCTACGGCGCCATTTTGTTCACACACACACCCACACACCCACCCACCCACACAGAGACAGATACAAATAGTTTTGTTTGTAAAATATTTGTATTATGTACAATCGACGCTGTACATTTATTAACTATTTATTAACTAACTAATTAATTAAAAATTCTAAAAAAATTCTGACACATTCCGGATACTATGCCACAT
>CM052083.1:22433924-22457329 GCA_028453745.1 Agapostemon virescens
ATATTCGAGCATCCACTCTAAACATTCGGCCAGCCATTCTAAACATTCTCATGAGACAAACACGCAGGATACAATCGGACCCATTCGCTTGGACGCACTCGAAACTTAGCTGGTGGGAATCGGCGCCAGTTTGTCGCGCCGAATCACGCCACATAACTAAATAATTAGTAGAAAAGGAAATCGGCTAAATCATACTTTAATACATAAAATAATGTTTTTAACACTAGATTTACGAATGTTGATTATATACCTATTTTTACTGAAGTGAGCCAATTTGACTCATACAAGAAAGTTGAAGTTTTTTACAAGGAAAATAGTTCCAAATCAATTGAAATGAGAGATTTATTAATAAAAAATTGATCGAAATCATTTTTTACATATAAACTCTATTTTTGAAATATATTTTCCGCAAACATTTCAATTACATTTAGCACAAAGGTTCTTACATTTATATTTATTACATGATTCTTGAAGTTGACAATTCTTGCGTGCGTCAGTAGTATGAATTTTTGTCAATGGAATGGTTGTGGTCTCGACGTCTTCTCTATATTTACTTCTTAGCTCTTCAGCCAATTGGAAACTAAAATCTTTTCTTCAAATATTTACATCAGTGGTAAATTATAAATTTCATGTGTTATGCAATTAACTGTCAAGTAATTTTATGTGTCAAATGGGCTCACAACCGTAAAAATAGGTATACCACATTCAATAATGCGAAATAAAGGGGTCTACGGGGGAGAGAAATGAACATTTACATATATTTCATTACGTAACTAAAAACCAACATATGACTCTTTGAGTATACTCTGTGTATACAAAATTGTATGTTTACATTTTCTAAATGAAAACATTGCTTTTTCCGTTGATCTCTACGCGTTCGAACATTATTGTGGCCCCCTTCAGTGTATCAGTACAGTAAATACTCAGTACACTAAATATCGCTGTATGTTCGTTTGCCCTAGAGGAAGCAGAAGGAAAAATCTGAAATAAATTTGCATTAATTATGTGCTCATGTGAGTAACGAATATGTTACTCGTTAACATTGTTTCGTCTGTCGGCTCTTTGAGTGCACGGATTGCAGCTAAAATAAATTCATCAGTTTTTGTATAGTCGCGTTTCACCGTGAGTGAGTTCTCATTGTTATCCCACAAGGACTATAAATTACAAAATTCAGCATCATTAGGCGAACCATCGATACTTATAATCTTTTATAAGTAAACGACATTGAATTTACTTCTGTTTGCTGAGGAATCTGCAGACTAGATAAATGTTATCAACATTTGGAATATTTAGTAGTAAAGTTATTAACAATCATATTCAGAAAATCCGGTTTTAAACTTACAGTACAGTAGCCTCCGAAATTGTTCGAACGCGTGCAACTGAACATTAAAACAAAAGAAATATGTATGTTAGACTTAAGTTTTGAAGATAATATTATAATTACTATCAGACGCAAGTATCAAGGTAGTACTTGTGAAATTTTAAGTCATTGGAATTGTATATGTAGAAGTTATGAAGTATTTGGCACAAAGATATACTGTAAGGGGGTCACTAAAGTGTTCGAACGATAAGAATAATTTATACCTTGCTCCGTATTAATATTTAGCATTGCCTCCTATCATCTTAATAATTTCAGTTAGACGTTGCCTCATGCTGTGTGCCAAATTTTCAGTCACAAACTAAACACTTTTGTTTCAATTGTTTTTTTTAACTAATTTCAAAATTCTTTAATCTTCTGCCAATTTGTTCCTATAAACGTTTGATCGGATTAATATTCGAACTTTGGACTACTGTATGCTGCATATGGGCTATATCGTGAAGTAACCATCCTTGTACAATCCTAGTCTTATGCTTGGAATTGTTATCTTGATAGAAATAACAAATTTTGGAGGAATTTTTTTCAAATTACTGTTTAAAATGTGAAAACACTTATGTGTGTCTAAAGTACTGTCTATAAGAATAGGATTTCCGGTACCATTTGCTGTCATACACCCCCAAACCATATTATCCACCCGGAAACCTACTTATTGAATCTAATTCTGTTCGAAGCGAATATCTCAGCGACACGATACGATTATTTATTGCATGCTCTTGGTGCCGGAATATTTTATGTTATAAGTGTACGCACGATGATTATCATCGCAACTTCGTTTATACTGCACATGTTTCTCTTCCTCGACAACAGTTTGACTCGTATCGGTTCTCTGTGAGCTGGGCGCGAATATTGCCGACTGGATTCTCGAACAAAGTCAGCCGTGTGGGCGTCAAGTATTACAACGACCTGATCGATGAGCTTCTGGCGAACAGGATCGAGCCGTTCATTACGATGTATCATTGGGATCACCCGCAAGTTCTGGAAGACGCCGGCGGTTGGATGAATTCGGAAATGGTCGACTGGTTCGGCGATTACGCGAGAGTGGTATACAGGGAGTTCGGGTCAAAAGTGAAACGATTTATCCCTATAAACGAACCAAATGGCATGTGCAAGTCGGCTTACTCGTGGGGCGTACAGGCGCCTGGGAAAAAGCTGCATGGTATCGGAGAGTACTTGTGCGTCCACAATATGTTGAAAGCGCACGCGAGAGCTTACAGGATTTATCAGAAGGAGTTCAAAACTGCGCAAAACGGGGAAGTGGGAATCCAACTGAATTTGTTCGGATATATGCCGAAGACGCCAGGTGACAACGCCTCGGTGGACATTGCCTATACGTTCAATGCCGGCTGGATCTTAAATCCGATTTATGGCAGAGAAGGCGACTATCCGAGCTTAATGAAGAGCACAGTGGCGGCAAAAAGCAAACAGCAAGGCTACGAGCGGTCGCGGCTACCCGAGTTTCATCCTCATTGGATCGAATACATAAAGTATTCTTACTAACTATACCAGAGAGTCCTGTCTAGTTTCGATAACCACATTTACCGGACAAGCGCTGGACAAAACGATAGGACATTTGAGAATATACATTTTACGTGTTTTATCAGGGTATCCTTCCTAATTTGAGTGGTTTGAATATTTCGCTTATTTTTCGATGATAGGGAAATATTTTGTTTATCACTAGATTTACGGACGTTGATTATATACCTATTTTTACAAAAGTAAACCAATTTGACTCGTACAAGAAAATCGAAGTTTTTTGCAAAGAAAATACTTTCAAATCAATTTAAATAAAAATAATCGAATATATTAAATTATTCATCGAAATCATGTTTTTACATATAAACTCTGTTTTCGAAATACATTTTCCGCAAACATTTCGATTACATCTATAAGGAAGGTTCCTACATCTATATTTATTACATAATTTTTGAAGTTGACAATTCTTGCATGCGTCAATAGTATGAATATTTCTCAATAGAATAGATGTTATAAACATTGTATGTAAGGAGAGACAAATTAGAGGAGAAACACCTCACATGTGGATTGCAAGTCGCAACTTGCCCAGGCCTGATGTAAGCTATACATTAACTGTTAAATCATTTTATTAGTGAAATTGGCTCACAACTGTAAAAATAGGTATACCACATTCAATAATGCAAAATGAAGGGGTCTGCAGAGGAGAGGAATCAACATTTCCATATATTTCATTACGTAATTAAAAACGTAATATACATAGTATATACAGGGTGAGTCACCAAACGTTTGCACCTCAAATATCTTTGTTGTTTCTAAAGATACGTAAAATATGGTAAGGACAAAGTTGAATGGTGCAATGGAGCTGATACGATGCTATAAAAAAAATTTTGTTTTTATATCATTTTTGTAGAGATATCAAGGTCAACTTGACTTTTTTTTAAATGGAACCACCCTTTCTTAAACACCTACAATGATAGTCCCTTTCATTAGGAATTCAGTGACTATATTATTTCAAGGTCATTCAAGATGAAAGACAGAAAAAACATATAACATGTAGAATATGAAAGCAGAATACGTTTATCATGGTCGAGACTTGTAGTAAATAGTAAACACACTATGATCCTAGTTAAAGTAAACATACGAAGGTCCTTCAATGTTACTGTTATTCAGCATTCTTATTTACTGTACGTTTCCAAACGCGTGTTGCCGACAAATATTTTCTCGAACTACACGATTTTAAAACCGCTTCGACACTTTTTCTCGATAGTTTCTTCTTCAGAAATGTCTACAGAATCACATGTCGTGGTCGATTTTCGTGTGAGGTAAAGAACTTTTCATAAATATGCAAAAATATTGCGTAGAAAGTACGTACTTGGGCATTTTTTTAAAACTTTGACACTCATTTAACACTATTTAGAAGCATCAAATAATATAAATATCGATACTGATATGTTCAGGAACCCATCCTCTATCTTTTAAGCCAATATTGACCTATCTCAATATGTGTAATACTCGGTTTTTGCTCAAAATCGCACGTTTTTACAAAAACTCATGTTTTTCGAAAACTGGGGGTGATACAGCAATTCGGTTTTTGGATTCGTGTTTGGGAAGTCACGCTCTACAAGAATCACCCAGTGGGTATTAAAAGGCAAAATTCGTGTTGAACAGTGTTATTGGTCTATGGATAATCTGCATTGACTGCGAGAAATTGATCATCAAAGACAATGGAGCGTAAACGTGTGGTGTGGTATTTTGAACGACAGAGTAATTGGACCATATTTCGTTAACGGAATGATGATGGAACAAAAATACGCTCATTTTTTGCAAGAAGTTCTGCCTATTTTGTTAGAAGATGTCCCTTTACAAAATCGCTATGATATGTGGTACCAACATGACGGTTGTCCTGCTCATTATGCATGACTAGCTAGAGAAACGGTGGAATCACGATTTCCAAACCGATGGATTGGACGAGGCGGAACTGTTTCATGGCCAGCACGTTCGCCTGATTTAAATCCACTGGATTTCTTTTTATGGGGTCTGCTAAAAGAGACCATGTATCACATCATGTACAAATATCACCTCGGACGTACTTATCAGAGTTCAACATTCCTTCAGAGCTTGTTTATGTCAATGTATCGACGTATATGGCCATCATTTCGAACATTTATAAAATACAGGTATTCTGCTTCCATATTTTAGTTTTATACGTTTTTTTCTGTCCTTGACCTTGAATAACCTTGGAATAATATAGTTACTGAATTCCTAATGAAAGGAACTATCATTGTAGGTGTTTAAAAAAGGGTGGTCCCATTTTAAAAAAGTTAAGGTAACCTTGATATCTTTAAAAAAAAATGACATAAAAACAAAAATTTTAATTCAACAAACAAAATTCAATTCTGTCCTTACCATATTTTACGTATCTGTAGAAACAACAAAGATATTTGAGATGCAAACGTTTGGTAACTCACCCTGTATATACTGAAAACTTCATCGAAATTAATTTATATTGTTGTGAGCTACAGACTTACGAAAGTCACAATCATAGTGATAAACTTTATCTTCCTCCATTGTACCACCAGTTACTATTTCTGTCATGCCTACATATCTGCGAAATGCATATTTTAAATTTTCATTAATATGCTCACATGTAAAAGCTAAAAATCTAGATCTTTATTTTTGTCTTAAACATTTCAAGTAATAGCAAATTCAAATAATTTGTATTAAAACATCGCTTACTGAATTAATTCTTCTAACATTTCTAAAAATTCAAGTCGTTCGGGCTTATTTTGAAAAAGTTGTTGGCATTTAAAAGATGTCTATTTAATTTTGTCAGTTACCATATCGTTCCTGTGAACACATTGCGACTGTTAAACAGCTATAAGCATGTCGCTCTTATCATGTGATATTAAGTCATAAGGTACACAATCTCATTTTATTAACTGCTCGAGATTTGTTGCATGGTCCATAATAAAAAAAAATAATTACAGCATTTTAGAAATCATCGCTATACGCAATACAAACGGTAGAAACAACTGGAATAACGTTTTGTGACTTTAAATGTGGAAATTGAACATTAAGAATGTGGACAGTACTTTCCATTAAATCGAATACTTTCTCATGTTCCTTGATTAGAGAATATGTAATATGTACTGTTTTGTTTTTCTGTAGGGGATCTTCGGATTTCATGGCGCTAAATCACTATTCTTCCAAACTGGCCGAGCCTGGAGACTATGACGTGGTTCCGTCTTATGAGAATGATCAAGGCACGATATACAGTACAGATTCGTCTTGGAAACCTTCAGCATCCTCCTGGTTGAAGGTAAGTTTAGCAACTATACTTTCGTACGTAAGTGAACACTAACCGTACCATGATGGATCTAATTATTGGTTTCACATTTTGCAAGGGTTAAAAAAGAAAAATGCAATGTATTTAATAGCATCGTTAATTGTATCTGTAAAATTCTGAGAAATTCTAAAGTAATACCTTAGGTAAACATATGGCCGAAGCGATCATCAGGTAAAAGAGGCACACCCGACCTTTTATGCGAATTTTTGGAAAAACCTAAGACTTAGGCACAAATGGATTAATCCTTTGCACTCGAAACTGTTTTAACTAGAAAATTAAAGCATTTCTTTCGACCGGCTACCAATTGCAGGGAATAATTAATCCGTCGAAGACATTGCAAACAACTGCCTTCGAACAGGCTGTCTCTCGACCCGGACCGAATGAACATCTTCTGACCTAGGATATTTTCAGTCTACATGAATTATTTCACTTCATGTATGCGGGGTTCTTTTACTGTTCTCGTTTTTATAATCGTTAAATTTTTATCAATTTCTTAGATATAAAGAGAGCTATATTAAAATTCTTTTAAATAATAGCGTAGCAATTTTTCGTGGTACCTCGGAGTCGCCACTCGAGTGGTAAGGGTTAATCGTTGATCGGTGCGTCTTTTGATCACCATTCTATACATAAAGCGAAACATGCATAATATAAAAAATCTACCGACAATCATCGTAACGATATGTGTCGCTGTCAATCGTTGTATCGGTTAAACCTCAACTTTTATACTTTTATATCATTCAATCTCATATTCAAACGTTTATAATAGATTTATTGTCAAATAAACTTGATTGATTCATTTAATCGGTGACTCGAGATAAATTCCTAGACGCCAAGTCAAGTGAACTGGACAGCGTTTTTCAATTAAGTTGCTTCCATTAAAAATCATTAAATTAGTCTTAACGTTGTTCACACTCAATAAATTCAGCCTCGTAAGTTCTATGAAACGGTGTATGCTATGTATATTTTGTGGTGAGTACAATTAGTGTTAAAAAATGCCAAGAGCCGTAATAAACGTGTTATGTGCGTAGATAGTTGTGTGCAACTTTTCATTCAGATTAATAGACCTACAATAGACAGCAGTGCAGAATATGCTACGATTATGAAACAATCTGTTACACATCTATGATTTTTAGTTTCTATTTTATTTAGCAAAATAACGGCAGTTTAAACAATTATCGTAATTTTTAATTTGATTAGCTACGTGTTGTCGACATGGAAAGTTAACCCCTTGCTTTGCCATTTATTTTACGGTTACTGTGATTAGCACTTTTTTGAAGTACATAATTTGCTGAAAGAAAAAGAGAATTTAGTACTATCGCGTGCCTATACGTTCTCCAATGGATGTTCATTAACGATAATCAAATGGAATATTGTTTTGATTTAAGGGTAATTAATAAGATACAGATTTATTAGACTCTATTCGGTGTCTACGTCGCGTACCTGACACGATGTTGTACGACTGTTGTGTGCACGATTTTCTATTACTTGCTATAGTGAAACCCGCACTACTAAGACTAAGAGTGGACTGTATTTCTAATGATAGCTGACCGGATGTTGAGGTGTTAGACTATAATTTATTTAATTCGAGTGTAGAAATCCTATCTAATATATACAAGAGTGACCCCTTTTTAATGACGAATGCTATAGGAATCCCGTAGGAACCTCTCGAAAAATCTCGATATGAATACTTGGTTAGAATTCCGCGCTCCGTCTTGCTATTTATTCGCTACGTTGGGACGTTTACAAAAATGGTACAAAAATTTGATTTGGTAGTGGAAAAATGGAGGGGTTTGAAACCGTTGACCAGAGCTCGTGGAGTGGGAGCAAGGGTTGTTGACAAAAATGGAAAATTCCGCTTTTCCGAACGCTCGTCTTAGACGCCTCGCCGAAGGACTCTCGCAGGTAGAGTCACAAATTAAAATTAGGGCCCGAACCTCCGCGCCTTGTAATAATAAAACAGAACCTTTCGCTGGCTCTTTATGGTCAATATAATAATAAACGAAATTCGCTGCCGGCAACGGTTCTTCGGACCGTATTGTTTCTAAAAAGATTGAGCATATCGCTCCCCTTGAACGGCCACATTCAACTAAAGAGATTTCGCTACGCGACAACGACAAGGGGTTAAACTTTTTTCGAAATCAGGTAGGAATCATAAACTTTTTTCATGAAATTTAATGCAACAAACATTTATACGTACAAGATTTTCTATTTAAGCTGTTTCGTAGCTTTCGCATGAAACGTAAAACAAACAAGTTTTCCGTTATGTTTCCTTTAGGTGGTACCCGAAGGCTTTAGGAAACTTCTGCGCGAATTGTCGGTGAGATATGACAATCCACCGATGTACGTTACTGAAAATGGTTTCTCCGATCTTGGAACTCTCAACGACACCGGCAGGATCGATTACTTTCGTGCTTATTTAAGAGAAATGCTTCAAGCCATACACGTAGATGGCGTTAATATTCGAGGATACTATTTATGGTCTCTTTTAGATAATTTCGAATGGGAAAGAGGATACAGGTTTGTTTCTCACTTAGAATATACAGAAAATCAGATAGCTGTTAACGCATTGACTGCCACGTAACCTATGTATGGGTTGCGGAATTATTTGTTCGGTTTTTAAATAAAGTGGTACGTTAATACATTCACTGTACTGATGTTGATCCGAAAAAAGTTAGAAGCATTGAGGACTGCTAAATGTTTGACAGTTTATTTATTTAATTTTTATTTCATTCAATGACCTATTTCGATTTTTTGAAATATTTTTGATCGCTAGTTTGGTAGTCAAAGTGTTGATACAAGTGAAAAGGAGGTAGCTCTACATACACTTCGAAACAAAAAGATAGCACACCTTACATTTTCCCATATTTTCTGTTAAATGCTGATTAAAATACATTTTTTTTACCGATAATTTAAAGTATATTTGTATGTGTAATTTACGAGATATCGTCCACAACATACATTTCGACAAGATTCCAATCCAAAAAATGTAAGTATTATTGTTTGCAAGCATGACAAAATGATAGCACATATTGAAATGGAGTAAAGCAAGCTCTATGTGAGGTATTAATGAAATATTTTGTTCTATTTGAAAGGCCCATGTATGCCATTATGTATGGAACATGACATTGTTGAAATGTCCGCCGTGGCTTCGCACGGAAATGTTCGTTCGGTGGCACACATCCGAGAGGTTCATTTTCCAGTGACTGCCGTATAGATCCGGCTGAATTTGAGCGATGGCCCTGGCTATGTTGACTTTGAGGGTATCAGATTGCGGCTTATTGACATAGATCTGCGACTCCAGAAAACCCCAGAAGAAAAAGTCTGGCGGGGTGAAATCGCATGATCTTGGTGGCCAATTCACGTGACTTCTACGAGAGATAACCATATCCTTCAATCGTTCATGCAGAATGTTCATCGAGTCGTTCGCTGTGTGGCTCGTAGCGCCGTCCTGCTGGAGCCACATGTCGTCCACGGCTATATCGTTCAATTCGGGCCAAAAGAAATTGGTTATCATTGATCTACATATAGCGCTCGCCGTTGACGGTGACAGCTTCATCTACGTCGCCTTGAAAAAAGTCCGGATTAATGACGTCGCCGGTTCAAAATCCGCAGCAAACAATAACTTTTTGTGGATGCATTGCCACTTGATGAACCTCGTGTGCTATTCATCCAAAAATGTGCCTCGTCGTTAAAGACGATTTTTCGGCTGAAATTGGGATCCTCTTCCAAACGCTCCAAAGCCCAGTCAGCGAACAAACGGCGTTGTCTATGGTCATTAACTTTGAGCTCCTGAGTCAGTTGGGTCCGGTACGAGTGCAGGCCGAAGTTTAGACGTAAAGTTCGCGAACTTGAAGTCTACGAAAGGCCAATTTCTTGTGCACGACTAGGAATTGACTGCCTCGGATTCTCCTACACACTTTCACAGACAGCGGCGATGTTCTCGGCCGATCTGGCGTTCCTTTGACGTACGCGTGTTGGCCGATTGTTTACCGAATCGGTCGTCTCGAATTTGGAGAGTCGACTTTGAAGGGCCGCCGCGTCTGCCGTAAAATGGGCGCAATGGGCTCAACGCGCGTAACGTTTGCACCGACAAACACTCATTTTGATAAAGTTTTGTCATTTGGACGTGTTACACAATCGTGTAACTTGCGTGGTGATTTGACATTATTGACTGAATTACAAACAGATTTGACAGACGCCGCCAAAACAACATGGCCCCCACTGATTGTCAACATCTATCCGTCCCTATTGGAAAATCGTATATTTCCCGTTTCAAAATGCAATACTCAACTGTCAGCCGTACCCAAGCCCATAACGAATTCTTAACGCATTGTTGACCGGTGACGAGTTAACTCGTATTTTCAGGCCAAAACATTGCTGACCTGCTATGAGTAAAATTGTGATCGATGCGTTTTTTTCGCATCAGCATCGTTGGGTCAGTGCGTCCTCGGAGAGCATAGCGTGTAATTTTTGTTGTCTTCCTTCTCATAAACTGAACTTCGTTCGATGCATTCAAAATTTACTGTAACTATCAGTTACAACATAAACTAAGATACAAACTCTAGTATCTACTAGAAACAGAAAGGGAATAGATAACTATAGAATACAGCATAGTAGTATGATGCTTCCTTTCGTATTTCTAAAACAGCTCCTCACAATGATTCACCCTTCAGGCTTTCCGGACAATTAAGAGATCATGTTTTAGGAAAAATAATCACTGGCAGAAAAACAAATGCAACTAGAACGCGTAAAGTGTGCTCTCCAAAAGGAAAACACAACAAAACAAGATATACAATGAGTAACGAAAGTATTCGAACGGAAAGGATTCGGACGGATGAAAAGTTTGACGTTGAAAAAACATAAGTCATATTACGAATTACAAAATACTTTTATTTCTGTAATACCACATAAGTATCATGATTATACATGTTAAATTTGAAGTGTCTCTGATAACGTAAACAATACTTATAAAATGTTTCTTGGTAACGGCATCTAAATGAACGCCACAAAAGTATTCGAACGACTAAATTAATAGTACATATTTTAAACAACTATAGTGTTTTAATATTTTGTTGGACCACCGTGAGCACTTATTATGGCTTGCAACCGTCGTTGCATGCTATCAACCAAATTTTCAGTAATATCTTTTTTTATATTGTTCCAGACGTCCAAAATTCTGGTCTTTAATGCTTCCTTGGAATTAATACTATGTTTACTAAATTGTTTGCCAATTTCTGCCCATAAGTGTTCTATGGGGTTAATGTCCGGACTTTGTGGGGGTGTTTCTAAAACGTGGGGTACGTTGTATATGATCCATTCTTTAACAATACATGCGGTATGTTTTGGATCATTGTCCTGCTGAAAATGAAAATTGTCTAGTACCCCTAATTTTTCCGCACTTTGCTTCAAATTGTCTTTCAATATTTGCATATATTTATATTTATCTAATATTCCATCGATAATGACGAGGTTTCCAACACCACTGGCCCCCATACATCCCCATACCAATATCGACCCACCCCCATGTTTCACGGTTGGTCGTAGATTTTTAAGATCCATCTCTCTATTTGCTTTTCTCCAAATTTTATGACATCCATTTGAGCCAAATATGTTAAATTTCCTCTCGTCCGAAAAAATTACGTGTTTCCAAAAGTCCTTATCCTTGTTGACATAATTTTTAGCGAAACTTAATCTCTTCTGTTTATTGCATTTGCTAATAAATGGTTTCTTTCGAGGAATACGACCATGAAAATCATTTTTACGGAGAATTCTTCGACAAAGTTCAGGATGAACTTGTTTTCTGAAGCTATCAGCAACTTGTATAGCAAGTTTTGGTGCAGAAATTGTTGGGTCCTTTTTTATTTCACGCACAATTATATTCTCTTCCCTCTTCGTTAATTTCCTAGGCCGGCCAGAACGGACTTCATCCTGAAGGATTCCAGTGGTTTTTAACTTTTTTACTATGTAATAAATAGTAGATTTACTTTTCCCTAACAATTGTGCTATTTCGCCATAGCTCTTGCCTTCATTATGCCACTTAATTATCAATTTTCTATCAGTGATGCTTTTCTCCGATTTTTTTCGGTACATTATTAATATGAATTTTACAATCTTATTAACACTTGCAGCACTGAACAAGGGAAGTCTGTAACACCAATTGAGAAAGCCAATCTTTACTGTTTGTCAAATTCAAGGATTGTTTTGTACTACAAGTTTCGTCGTTCGAATACTTTCGTGACATCTGTTTACTCGACGTTACCAAGAAATCTTTCATAAGTAATGTTTACGTTGTCGGACACACTTCAAATTTAACATGTATAGTTATGATACTTATATATTACTATAGGAACAAGAGTACTTTGTAATTCGCAATATCACTTACATTTTTTAAGCGTCAAATTTTTCATTTCAGAGCGTTCGAATACTTTCGTGATTCACTGTATGTGCAAAACTTGTTGTGTACCATTACACGTAAGCGGTTGCTACACCGTTTATCATACCAAAAATAAATGTTCAAAGTTAAATATTAAATAGAATTTATCGAAGTTTATTTATATTATTTCACTTCCACATACAATTGCGAAATACCATTTAGAGCAAGGACCAAATTAAATTTCAGTTAAAATTTCATACTAATAGATTGTTTATCGTTTTTAAAATATTAAAAAGTAAAATTTAGAAGTTTAATTTAGGTTCAGGACTGGAGTAAATGGGTAATAGCCGGTGACATGAGATAAATCCTGAGAAAAATTGTAACTCAACAATGTGTTCAGACCAAGCATGCCTATAAATGTCTAGAAATGACAATATGGATTGCTTTATATTTTAGCTACATTCTGTACTAGCAACGCTTGCGAATATGAAAAGAGACAATACAGTGAAATCTATGGGTGAAAACTCATAATAATACTTACAAATATTAATGTACTATTATTGTACATGAAAATATTGTTTGGCTATTGTCTTGAAAACAAAAGCTTGTGTGAACAAATTTTACTGTACATTTTTTATTTAGTTGTGTTTATTATCTCATACTATCATATATTGTATAATATTAATTTGCATACAGGATGACCAAATAACTTTGACCATTTTCAATACTTCCGGTATTAGTAATAATGTGGAAAAACATGACACAATTTACATGGTATAGAGAGGGAAATGTGATAATGTAAATACATATTTTTAACATGCAGTGGGTGTAGAAAATATTCTTACACCGACTAATTTCAAATAATATATTGCGAAATTATATTAACTAATTTTTTTTAAACAGAACAGAACAGATACAGTACAAAAATTATAGTACTATATGTAAATAACAATAACCGTTTCGGATAGAGTTGAATAGTACAGAAAATCGCATATTTTGATACATTCATACATTGAATTTTCGAATCATAGAACTTTTATTTCACCATTTAATCTTGATGTTCCTTACGAAAACGTAACGACCAATTTATATCCAAAAGTCATGAGCTTCGAAAATATTTTAATCTCAATGTTATTAGGAATTTTATTCACTTTGTTAATGTTATAGTAATGTTATTTATACCAAAGGTTCAATCTGACGATCATTTACATCACGACATTTTTTGAATCGAGAAAGCAATGCTCGTATCATATTGCGTAGTGTGTCTGGCAATATTTTGTTACATTTAGTGATGATTCGATTGCTTGTATCAGCTATTGTTATTAGAGGGGCGTTAAATCATATAATCTTGATGGAAAATGTATGGAGTTCATAATTAAAATAAAAATATCTTCTAAACTAGTGATTTTTGGATATAATAGATTCATATTCTTTGTATAGAGGCTATCAAGACGCATCAAGTAGCGAAATAAAAAATATATAATTTCATTTAAAACAAAGCTAATTAAACATTCACTGTCTAAAGTAGATCATTTAATTTAACAGAAAAACTACCGAGTAATAAATTCGACCAATGTATATTGCTTTGTAATGACAAAATTGCATCCATTCAGATATTGTACAATTTTTATAGTAATGTCTGCTTCAATGAAGAAATTCATTCGAAACTTTCTGGTGAAAATGTTGTTATAACTTCAGTAATTGTAAACGAAAAAATCAGAAACCAGTTATTTTGACTGGTTCGATATTTCTAATGTTAAAGAAATCAATGTGACCTTAGAATCTTCGAAACTTCGTCATATATATATACCTGATTGTTCCGTCGGAACAACATTATTTACGCTTATATATAATGTTGTTCCGACTCATTTACGTTTATATATGAGTTTTGTAACACTGTACAAGTTGAGCACCCGGTATATACCTACAAGT
Organism: Agapostemon virescens; assembly: GCA_028453745.1. Lineage (NCBI taxonomy): Eukaryota > Metazoa > Arthropoda > Insecta > Hymenoptera > Halictidae > Agapostemon > Agapostemon virescens. The sequence goes on from CM052083.1 coordinate 22,448,427, forward strand.
CGGCGTATGGGAAATCCCCAGCAATACACCACCCCTACGTCCAACATCTTGCGACCAGGCGCAACGGCAAACCAAGCCTTTACCTGCGATTGCGCTGCAGCGACAAACTATCATCGACTCTGATTGGTGCGCTTGCATGAACCTTTTTCTGTATAAATACTGCACACTTTTCGTACTCTACGCAATTCACATTACAAACGTCACTGAAACAACTTCAACTCAACTAAACCGTTCGTTTGTAAATCCGTATTATTTTCGTAACATAAACCAGTACGTCGGAATTATTAAACTCAGTTCTACGTGCTAAACAAGTCGTGTGTATTTTAATATTATTTGCACCACCCTAAATATCCAGCCTTCTACAGTAAGCGCTCGAAGCGCAAGGATGAATATATAGAAACGTTCTTACAAAACGATTTGTTATTCGTGCGCTCATAACACTGATTATATTACAATATTTCTCCCACTATACAATGCAAGTTTTGTGTATCTTACTTTCTTTACATTATTGCAATTAATGGAAATATTGAAGGTAGTGAAAGTTATTGGACCACCCTGTGTATGATTAAGTTAGTAAGACATCTGATGTTGAAACATTTAGATGAATTTTCGGTATTAATATTTAATTATTGTTGCAGCGAACGATTCGGTATCATATTCGTTGATTTCAATGATCCGAAAAAACGACGGATATTGAAACAATCTTCCAGGTGGTGGCAAAATCTTCTAGCTACAAGAAAACTGAGGTAACTTAACGCACCTTGATATATAATTTCCGATACATTGATGTCCAATCGTTTAATCGATCCAATCGATTAATTTCCAATCGTTTACCTACTTTTCTTTTGTCATGTTCTATGAATTAATGCTCGTAGAGATTTTCTGTTTAAATAGGGGCACTTCTGTGATTCTGAGAATTGTGAATACTTGAGTAGTTTGAATTATTATGGACATCAATATAATTTGATTGTACTAACGAGTTTATAGTTTTATTTGACAAAAATAACATTTTTTCCAAAATCTAGCGAGCCAAATGACAGCACGCATGGATAATGCGTCCTCCTGGAAATACTTACTCATGAATGTGCAAGATGATATTAAGGAACATATTAAAAAATGTATTGATATGTGGATTAACGTATTCGAGCATTCGTAGACACATGTATTCAATGTTTGCTACTCGACTGTTTAAAGTTTCCTTTTTAAATAAAACTTTGCAATATATAAGACTTGCAATTATATCATTATCCTCTACATTCTAAAAATAAAAATGTCATGTGTTATTGAATACGCGAACTGTACACTTACGCTAAATGTCAATGTAGTTATCCTCAAATCGCATTATTGACGGCATTTTCTTGTTTTGACAACTGATAAAGATTTTCAAGTGAAATCCATACAAGTTTTATACAACAATATAGTTTTTAATACGGTTGAATATGTTGAATTTTCTGCCTGGAAATTATCATTTGCACACAGCATTGACTTTCTGTTACCATTTAAAGAAAACTGCTGCAGAATCGCATCGAATGCTTGTCGAAGCTTTCGGTGAGCATGCTTTTGGTAAATCACGGTGCTTTGGCTGGCTTAAAATATTCAAAAGTGGCGATTTTCGCGTAAGAAATTAAGAACGTGGAAGACTACCGGAAACGTTTGAAGACAGCGAATTGCAAGCATCGTTGATGAAGATGACGCTCAAACACAACAACTCGTGGATCAATTAACCCTTTGCACTAGAAGCCGTTTTAACTCCAATCCCGAGGCATTTTGTCTAACCTAGAATATTTTTATTCTACACGATATATTTCATCTTATGCATACAAAATTTGTTTACTATTACTCGTCCTTGCAACGATTAAATTTTTACGAATTTCTTTGATACAAACATAACAATGTAAAGATTGTTTTAAACAGTACTACAGCTATTTTCAATGGTGCCTGAGAGTCACCATTTGATTGTAAAGGATTAAGTATGACACGAGAATCCATCTCCATACGTTTGAAAGCCATGGGAAAGATCCAGAAGATAGAAAAATGGGATCAAAAAAGCAGCGCAAAATGATTTTGTTTCATGATAATCCACTATTGCACACAGCAAACCCGGTTTCATATTTACATACCTGATAGAACTTAAAACTTTTAGAACAATAGATGTAATTTGCAACTATAAAATACATTAAATCTACTGTCGTGAACTAGAGCGGCATTGCTTTGACGCAGCGGCAAGTAGGACGGAACAAACGCTCGAAATACTGAGTACAAAACTTGGTCGCGAGTTATTCTACTTTGGGGATATTTATTAGTCCGGAATTTATTTATTTAAGAGTTCGTAATAACTTGTACTAGACTTTAATAACTTTAACACTTACAACAAACGATAACTAACAAATAACAAACAGCGTACGAAAACCGTCGGATGTCGAGTAAAATAATTATGCTAGCGTAGGTGTCTGGAATTGTCTAGACATCGCGTTTGGGTCTGGGCTGCGATCAAGTGGTACACTGTCATTTTTGAGATATTTATGGGCATGCTTGGTCGGAAGAATTAATTACGGACTTCGGTACGGCGGGAAGTGAAGCATTTTGTTTTCGAAATGGGGAACAGACCAGCCGTATTACAAGGCACAGTTACATTTAAATGAAAAATATGAAACGTTGAGCTACTAATGGTAAAAGTGCAATGAGAATAAAAGCTACATTCCTTAAAAATATTTTATTTTCGTAAACACTTTTTAGCATTTAAAGAAAAAACATTTTGTCTCGGTTGTATGTACATATCGTACACACCTACAATTATTTTGAACACCGTTATATCACTGGAGCGTTAAAATTAATTAATACCGAAGATACAATAACAATAACCGATCGAATCACAATGTTCTTGTTACTAGCACAAGTACTGCATTCTCGAATTCTTATGTATTATACTTTTGTAGAATGGCGCCCGATAACTTTACGAAAATATTTTAAACTATAATCATTTAAGTTACCAGTGTTTCAGGATTCTTTCGCAGTTTCGACAATTCGTGTTCATCGATTCATAATCACACTAGCAACACTGGCAGAGTCCGCAATCACAAAGTCAATCAGTGTGGTTCTCCACAAAACACAAAACAATTTAATTGTTTCGGTCGTATGCGGCTTTCAAATCATCGAAAACTTCAACTTCGTACTTCATCGATATGAAACTAACTAACTTTTTGTTTCTTCAATGAGGACGTCGTTTGATAACGACTGTAATTGCGCACAGCTATTTTTGCAATCATACTGGTTATGTTTGAAATTATTAAAACAGCCACGATCGTCAGGAATATCACAATGTCCATGTCGTTCCGCTGGTACCATGGTTGATAGGCTAAATTTGAACGAAAATGAGGAGCACCTTTATTGCGAATCACGTACTCCACCCACCATGCTAAATGCTCTACCATATCATGCGGATTATCGTTTACGAGCTTCTTCAGTTCCACTATTCTCTCTTTGTACCTGTAAAACAGAGAATAGAATTATATTTTCTTGCAAACCTTATGATACGAAGACGGTAAAAAGGAAGTTTCAAATTTCTGTATACGAGTATTGTTAACATTAACACTACGAGTATTGTTAACATTAACACTAGATGGTTTTCAAATGTTGATAACATTCGCCTAATAGGGGATATTGTCACCATACTATGGCAACATCCAACAGTTTTTATTTACACATCTGTTTTCACATAATGCGTTAACAATACACTTTGTTTGACACATGCAGTGGACGAAATAAACTTTAAAATTTTTTCTTGTCTTCCTTGAATAATGATAAACAATTTTGAACAATGAACAAATAACGAACTTAATTTTATTCACTCAATTTTTTAAATAGTTTCATTATTTTGAACGAATAAAATTGTTAATCTATATAAATTGTAACAGTTATCCCATTTATTATTGTTTAAATTATCTGTTGACCATCCCTATACCTGTTTCTAAAACGACAAATGATTGAAAATATTTTTCTAATTACATTTCAAAGTAACTGTTTCAATGATCTCCGTATTCATGTCTGAAAATGTCCTCTACAGAAACTAAGAAAGTGTTTTTTTTATCATGAACCATACAGTGGTAATTTAAAAATGGATTTAAAATAAAAGAAATAATTGGTAAGAAACAGTTTGAATTAAATACTTGAAATGTAATTTGTCTAACATTGTTTTATATGTCCTAAAAACATAAACGTATAAAGGCAATTATCAGTAAATCATACATATATTTCATTTATAGCATAATTAAAAAACTAGCAAACTATGCGTAATGCAAGAATGCATAACTATGCATTATTCTCATCTTTATTCATTTGAAGTACTCAACCGTAGACTTTTCTATACAGTGAATCACGAAAGTATTCGGACGCTCTGAAATGAAAAGTTTGACGCTTAAAAAATGTAAGTGATATTGCGAATTACAAAATACTCTTGTTCCTATAGTAATATATAAGTGTCATAACTATACATGTGTTATTATAGAAATAAAAGTATTTTGTAATTCGTAATATGACTTATGTTTTTTCAACGTCAAACTTTTCATCCGTCCGAATCCTTTCCGTTCGAATACTTTCGTTACTCACTGTAGGTTGTCTAAACTGAAAGATGCTTCCGAAATATTCTTTCAAGTTACGAAACAATAAGTTTATTTTACGTAGTATGAATTGTACCGAAGAATCTGTATCTGACAAGAGTAGTTTTTCTAAAAAAGAAACCGGAAAGAGAAATATTCTAATGTCCCTTCAATACAAACATACCATTCACAATGTGTAAAAGAAAGTGTTTGCATTATTTTTAATTCAAATAAACATTGACACTTGTGCGTGTTACTCGTCGCTGTTTTGTTTACATCGCTGCAACACCTCGCTCGTTGTATAAAACAGGATTAGAAATGCATTAACAAGTCACATGTTAATATATCGATATTTTACCAAATGATTTTAGTTTTTTATAAGATAACGTGTACATCTAAATTATATAATGTCTCTGAGGTAATAAATAACAATATAGATAATGGTTGGCAGCATCGTCACCCTGAAATATCAATGTAAATGATATTATATCATATTCTATGTATTAAACAAAACAAAGCGTACATAATAGCTTTGAGTTCGCATATCAATAACAAATTATTTGTTTGTAATTTCAATAATCATTTTGTTACTATTTGTATATGATATAGTTTTGTGACTTTCAGGTTACAGTAGGCTATTATAGTAGATTTTGGTATATTTAAGATAAAACTTGTGTTTTCTTCTATTTTCAGAGTTATATATCATATACCCAAAATATTTATAACATAATCACATGAAAGTAATAGAGGAATTAGAGTTAGAGGCATTAGCGGTAATAGATGCGAAGTTTCTTTATTAGATTCTGAGTCCGATGAAGATCATCCAGCAGTATTTACCCTACGACGAATAAATACGAATCATCATTGAATACGGAAAATTCAGGACCACAAAAAATTGTTTAGCAATCAATACCCAGACGAATAATGATTGTCATCGCCCTTGGAAAGAAGATTGCCCTGAAGACCCCGAAGGACCCTACGCTCCTGTGACCCATTTTAGAAAATTATTTGACCGTGAAATTATAAGTGATAAGTTGACTATATTATACTATATATATTGACTAAATTATAAATTATAAGTTGACTATACCGATTCATATGCACTGCAGTGTGATCCAACAAAGGAGTTCCAAAAATTAAATGTTACAAATGCAAAGTACGTGTATGTTTAACAACAAGTGCAAACTGTTTTATGGAATTTCACGCTTAAGCTTTTATGCACAGAAGTGCAAACGTCGTAAGACGTTGTTACTGCAAAGTTACAAAGTTACAAATTATAATAAAATTGTTTAAACTGGTAAATTTCTTTTATCCTGCATATATAGGTTTATAAATGTTAGCTTTTCGTTGCACACATTTTTTTATATTTAAGAAAATAATTCGGCCCATAGAGCGTTAAAGAATCACGCCAACTACTTTTACAAATTCCTATACCATATTTCCCTTATGCAACACAATAACATGATATTATCAGCTAAGAGATCCATTAATTCGAGGAGACCTTATCGTGTTGTGGCACGCTTCTACAAAGAATGATCTACATTTCGCAGAACATGGGGAGAAGAGAGAGAGAGAGAGAGAGAGAGAGAGAGAGACGTGTCAAATCCTTGAATGGTTACATAGACTTATGTCTCTTATTGATAGTTCAATCTCTTGTTAACCCATTGTCATTGCAACTCTCTACTTGTATTACTGCATTCAGACATGCGCGCCGTTTAACTGACGATTGGCCTCTATCACCGCGCAAGACTATATTTGCCATTTTTATTATTTTTGTTAAGTTTTACTGTATACGTCATAGTACACAGTTCATTTCTACCATAAATGACCTCAGAATAGTTCATAGAGTTTATTTAACATGTGAATTTCTAAAATGTTCGATAAGTGTATATAAATGCTACCATATAATACTGTTATTATAATTGTATATACAGTGTGTTCTTTTGAAAACTTTCTAGCAGAATATCTCGAAAAGTATGAAAGGTATTAAAAAACTGTTAAACGCGAGTCCAAGGATTTCGTGGGGGAAAGAGGGAGTCGTGACAGTTTTTTATTTGGGTGGCGTTTTAAAGGTAATTTGATGGTCATCTTTGCATTTTTTTCAAATGGAAACCTATATCTTTTATTATGGGATCTAATTGTACGTAAAAAGATCTAAGAGATATTTAAGGAGAAGTAAAGCGAATCATACTTTTACTGCGAGTATGTTTCTAATTTCTTTATAACTATAACAAAATTTTCAAAATGTTCTCCGTTATTGCCTAAACAATAATACAGGCGGCTCTCAAATTCTGAACGAACATTTTTGAAAATATCTGTTGAAATAGCTCTACATTTTTCTACAATTCAGCGACTTAAATCGTTGACGCTTTCTGGTCGTGTTTTATAGACAACAGACTTTAAGTATCTGCACAAAAGAAAGTCGACTGGAGTTGGATCTAGTGATCTTGGTGACCACTTAACAACATAATAAAATATATGTATAATAATACATATATAAAATTCGTTTTACGTTCGGTGATAGGAGACAATCCTGTTCTTCGTTACCCAGTTCTTTATTCAATCCTGACACCCTTATTTTACGAGTTTAAGAGTTTTAAGATTTTAAGAGTTCCGAAACTTTTAAACATTCGTGGTGGGAATCACTAGTAGGTAACGAAGAAGGATGTCACGCAATAAACGAGGTTCTACTGCAATTCATGCATACTCACTGTTTATTAGTTATGAACTCTCGAATGGCAGCATCTAACTCTTCCCTCGTTACAGTCGTTATGTCCATGTATTTTGCAACACCAAGAGCGTCCATCCTAAGCACTTGGTAGTCCTGGTCTGCCAATATTGGAAATCCTAATAATGGTACCGTAAAGTGCACTGCTTCCTCGCTACTTTGTAGTCCTCCTTGATAGATGAACAGCTTGATATTCGGGTGTCCTGTATAATAATGTTCCACAGTTAATAACCAAACGTCAATGTCTGTATGAGATTCACATGAAACTCTACATCTGAATATGTTTATTAGGATGGTGAATATATGAAAATACCAAAAGAACAAGTGACACCGTAGAAAAAGTTATTTCCAAGGTTTCTTGAAACCTATCGGTAGTTTTATAATACATGAAATTTGTAAGAATCGAAGGTAAGAATTGGAGAAAGAAAACAATTCAATAATGTTAGGTGCTATGACCTTAAAATTCTGACTGTATTGTTCTTTTTCTATATCTATTAATTCTTTGCACTCGAATGGTGACTCTGAGGCTCCAGTAAAAGTTACCACACATGTTTTACCTCCAGTAAAAGTTACCACACATATTTTACCTCCAGTAAAACACCCACATGCATAAGATGAAATAATTCGCGTGGAATGAAAATATCCTAGGTCAAAAGAAATGCCTAGGTTTTCGAGTCAAAGCAGCTTCGAGTGCAAAGTGTTAACTTACGAGATCATTGGTGACTGTTAAGCTATAACCTATTTTTTACTGTTCAATCACGTAGACTGCGGATTTCGTATACTTATGTTAAAAATAACCAGATAAATTTAAGGCAGGGATAGGATTTATTATATAATAAAAATAATTTGCTTTTGACCTACTAAAATTAATTATGTAATAATAATTTACTTTTGTAAAATTATCAAAGAACGAAAGAAAATTGTAAGCGACTCTTGTTTGATGCTACAGATGCAGTCAATTTTTATTTTCTTTAATAATGCATGAATTGCTTTGAAATGCGATGCATTAGATACAAAATGTAACTGTACCAAGAATACCCTGTTGAGGAAGCCACTTTCCAGTAAAGACATTATCCGGCTTGTTGGGCAAGTCCTTCTCGAATTTCCACACAATTTTATAGGGCAATTTAGCAAACACGTCGAGGAAAACCTGTAGTGTTTCTTTAGGCAGGTCCGAGCTCATAGCGTTGCTGCCCAAACTGAAGTAGATGAAACCTTCGGTCGCACTGTCCACAAAGCGTTTCAAATCCTATCAACGAAAAACAAAGGATAATCATCTCCCCTTATAAATGGATAACGAAGTCAATGTAAAAAGGATGCGGCTCCGTTAAGTTTTTTTGGAAATTACTTGGAAATTCCGTCCTATAAGATGCGCCCTAAGCAAAGAACTAAACTTACTCATCGTAATAATTTACAAAATACACAAGACACGAACATTCAAAATTTCATATCGAATAATAAGTTTTAATATGACTGAGTGAAATTTTCCTTCGTTCAATTATAAAATATTAAAGTATACAAACTTCAATATTTTCCACGGTAACGTCATTTTTATTTTTAAATGAAATCTTTTTTGTTTT
>CM052083.1:22462329-22475639 GCA_028453745.1 Agapostemon virescens
AAAATCATGCATTTTTACAAAAATCAAAATTTTTCGAAAACGTTGGGTGATAGAACAATTCTACTTGCGGATTTGGTTTTAGGATGACAGAGTGTATAAGAATCACTCAACAGGTATTGCAAAATTTTTTTGGTGTTGGACAGTGTAATTGTTGAACGAAGTAAAAAATTAATGTTGATGTATTTTAAAAATCTCCATTCTTGTATCAGAAATTTTCCATCGGATTCAATGTTCATGTCATCTGGCAGCCTTGTAAGAGAACTTTTAATAAACATGGTTCACTTTAGCATTTGGAAGTTACAGTGCCGGACAACTTTATAGAACATCTGATATATTTGTATATTTCATATTGTTAAGGAATGAGAATCTCTGCATTCGTGGAAAACTCCACACCTCCGAAAAACAGCGTATACCGCTCTAGCTGTACGTGGCCCTTCTTTAGGGATACCTGCGTGTACTCGCAGGTATAAGCATTTAGGTATAAATGTGCGTACTGCAACAGCGTAAAGTTAGTTGACCTGTTCTGCGCTGTTCCGTCCGTAACGTACGTCCGTCTAGTAGACGCCAATATTGTATTCCACCTTCTCTCTATCAAATATATATATAGTTATTTTTCACTCCTTTCTTACGCGAGACTTTTTATTTTAATACAAATACCTCAACATATATAATACATTATCATATAGGCACGTATTACTCACCCTATATATTAGATATGTGCTTCAAAGTATCCATATAGAATTGCGAATTTGTATCTTGTACATTATGAACAAAATGAAAATATTGAACAAAATGAACATTATTAAAAAATACAACTGTTTGAACAAAAGTATTTTGTTGAATTCCAAATTAATATTTAGTAAAACCACCTTTTCGCTGTATGCCATTAACTAAACGATTAGGAATTGATTTAAACAATCTTTTAATGCGTTTTTGTCTTAAAGACTCCAATTTTTAACAATACTTCGTTTTAATCCCGTCACATTTTGGTATTGTTTTCAATTCTCATGAACGTTTCTTAAAAGTTCTGCCCATATATTTTCAATAATATTAAGATTGGGTGAATTGGGGGGGGGGGGGGGGCACTCGAGGCATGTCACACTTTTAGAACTAAAGTACAAAGCTTTAACGCATCTTGCAGTATGTATTACAGCATTATCCTGTTGAAAAATAAATTTACTGCCTGCAATACGAATCGCTTGCTAATTTAACTAATCATCTATTATTAATTGAATATATTTTTTGCTGTTTACATGGCCTGATAAAAAATTTATGTAAATTTCACCCCGATATCCAATACCGGTTCATTCCATGTCACTTCCGCCACCCATTCGTCGACGTCTTAAATATTGTTCTTCTATATAGATCGTGTCAATAGTGATTCCAGCCACAAGGCCGCCCAAATGAAATTTCTTTTCGTTACTAAATACCACATTTCTCCACTTCTTTTCCCACAAAACATGATCGCGAGCAAATTTTAAACGAGGTTCCTTATGTTGCTTACTTAGAGGTAATCAATCATTACATTTATTATTATTACATTACATAGAGGTAATCATTATCTTTTCGATTTTTTTTCGTTTAATTTGTTTACTGCTTTGGAGAATACGTCACACGGTTCTTACGTTAGCTGAAACACCTGCTTTTTCTGCGATTTTTTTTGCAATACTTTTATAATTAGAAACTACGCGTAATATGGCTCGTTTATCGCATTCTGTTGTAGCACGAGGTCTGCCAGTACTTTTCTTTTTTTCCGTAGATTTTCGAATTTTTTAAGAAGTTATACACAACGTGACGGCTTCTATTTAATAACTTTAAAGTTTCCGTGACAGTTTGATTTTGTGACCGTAATAACAATTTCACGTTTGTCGAATTGTTTTCCTCGATTCATTTTAAATTTGATGGCACAAATGTTGTAGATAAATGAAAGATTACCTCGTCTGCTTCTGGTCATTCCTGACAGATTACTGCCAAAGTATGTAATAACGGAAAATATTACCTGCGTCCTATTAATTTGACCGAGCAAAATCAGCCCACGTTTACGCTTCTTCCTCTAATTTCTTTCCTGTACAAGACATAAACTTGTAATTCTGTCTTTTGAAGGACACATCTAGGGTAATATATAGGGTGAGTAATATGCCCATATATCCTATCGTGTTATATGAAATATACAAATACATCTGATATGTTCTATCATTTTGTCCGGCACTGTATGACTAAAAGTATCAGAAACGAGTCGAATGTTATCGATAGTAATTGTGGCTTATCTTTAGTCGAGATAATTATAGATCAAATAAGCAATTATTTAATACTTTATCTAAAGTATTCATCCAATTGCTATATACTCTTCGAGAACCATTTGAGTATAATTAAAATCATGATCAGATATGTACGAACTTAGGAAAAAAGAGGGAACCGAACCGGAAATCGAAATATAATCCTAATTTCCTCTATACTGTTCTGATATGGGTGGTCCTGATCCTATAGATACTACAGAAATAATAACGCAACGTGTGAACAAGAAGTATTTGGCCAAGTGACAATTGAGTCGTCCACTGTATAAATCGATTAACTCCACTTTTTTAAAAATCTTAAATTTAAGTGTCAAAGCACTTGGTATAGTCATAACTTTTTATATTTATTATAACTTTCCCTAATAATTAAGATTAACACCATTAAACGACAAAAATTTGTTGGCCACTGAATAATAAATAATTTATTTCAGAGACCACTTTGATTAAATCCGTACTCTAATGTAAATCATTGCAATAATGCACCTCAACTGCACTAACAAGCGTCGAATGATAACGGTGAATTTTATAGTGTCATCTTATCAGAATTAAAGTAAAATAAATTAGTCTTAGTCATAGTCTAATTGTCGCAGAATCAAGTACTTGTGAAGTCAAATTAATTATTATTAAGAATAATGTTTAATTTGGTATATTTTAACTTCTACCGTGTACTTTACCAGTCTTACACGGACTACATATTTTTTCACCTTTTGTAATATCACTTTCAAATCGTGTTTTGGTTGAATTATTATAAACAATTATTTCAATTTGTCAGTGGTTTAAAAAAAATAAAATTATACCGTCAAACATGATTACTATAAAAACTTAAGAACAAATCGATGTGTCAAGTCCTTACATACAGCTGATGAAGAAGACATCATTTATATTGCCGAAGAATTAATCACAAATAACAATATATTATAATAGAACCACTAATATTCATTTTTATGACAAATCTGTAATAAAAATATCTAATAATTAACTTTTTGTGTGATAAAAAACTTAAAAATTTAAACACTGAATTTAAATTTATTACATTTTTCACTTGCCAAAACGATTAGTATTTTTATATATTGTTGGATGCAGGCTACATCTGTATTTGTGAATTCTCCACTTTTTATATTATGAAGTTAATCGATTTGTGCAATGAACGACTCAATTATTGAGAATGATTTCGAAAAATCATCACAAAAGACATCTTATGTACGTCCTACTTAGGTAGGTCCATGACGAACATTTTGTACGTTCTGGGGACATTCCGGTAACGTCCACATCCTTTTATACATCCTTGTTATGTCCTGTGGATGTTCTAAAAAAGTCTCGCTTACAAAGTGAAATGTTGCAAGGATATTCTCTGTCGACATTTTCAGAACATTTTCTGAACGTCCAAAAATGACGTCTTCTGTGCGTGGCGTTAAGAATTGTATTGTTTCATATGTTTTTCTGCTAAATTGTCATGTATTGGTAGCTAAAAATTAAAATAAAAAATAAATTAAAACAAAACAAATTGATTTTATTAGGAACTGAACCCGCGATTGATATTACTAGGTTTTCAAGTTGTCAGATATTTTTTTATGAAAACGCTTATTTATTGGACTCACATTGGAACAAATATTGTTGTACTATATCTATTGTTGTACTATAACTATAACAAACTTGAAATACATAAAAATGTTTTGATTTACTAAATGATATGCGAAAAGGGAATGTGAAAAAGTTGCAATTTGTATGAAGTACAAGCCACGTAAAAAAGGAACAATTTAAATATTTTTTATTTGAGCCACGTACTAAAAATTTTAAAGGTGCATCCTGTAGATCTGTGATAGTTGTACATAAAATCAATTTTTCACAATTCTTAATCAGTCACTGCTTAAGCTCCATAAAGTCTTATATGTTTTTGTGCGTGTCGTTTATTTTCTATGTCAATCAATTTTTATGCAATTTTCAACATGTGTACAACTAACGGAAGTCTGCAAAATTTTGACGCATATTTTAAATTTTCATTAGGAGTAGAAATAAAAGTGTCATTTTTGTATATCGTTTAGTACATCAATGTTTCTAATTGTTGAGAAAATGCAAGTCGTTTGATTAAATGTTTGATAGGTTATTTAAACTTAAAGAGAGTCTGAATATTTTCGTGAACCTATAATTGCATTTAAAATTAGTATTATAATTATTAGTATTACTGTTGTTACCATTATCTCTATTAGTATTACTGTGATTACTATTAATGCTATCTTTAAGATATTCGAAATACATAGCAAATTCGACATTTTGAATCACCACCAGTGAACTGCGGAATTTAGATTTAGAAGTCCCTCGTAGGGTGTGGAATTAAGATCAAGCAACGACGAATATACACGTCGAACGCAGGGCAAATGCTCAAATGTTCAAAATTGTATGAAAAAAGTAAAGTAGATTGAGAAAGTATTCAATATTAGGAACTTGTTGAAAGAAAGAAATTTCTGTTCGTGTCTTCGAATTTGAGCTCGTGAATAAACAAAAAGTATTTTTATTAATGTTTAACGAAGATGTAAATGTGAACAAAACTAGATTTAACCTTTACAGTCGAAGCAATTTTAATTCCAAAATTAACCAGTCACTGCGGAATTTAAATTTGGAAATCCCTCATAGGGTGCGGAATTAAGATCGAACAACGGCGAGTATACACATCGAACGCAGGGCAAATGCTTCTGTTAAAAATTATACGAAAAAGTAAATCAGATTGCAGAAGAGTTACATTTTTATTCGATAAAAAATTAACAGTTCATTGTTGGAAAAGTTATCGTTACTAAAAACTTAAAGAACGTCTAAAAAATAATAAAATTCATCAACAAGAAACATTAAAAAGTATCCAATATACTAAAGAGAATAATCAAATTTTGTTTCTAAAATATAAAACAGTGTTATTGACAATATGAAGGAAACATACTGTGAAATTTTTGTTAGGACATATTGAAATTTCGAGTGTTCATAGTAACTGGTAATTTTTTATTTTACACGACGAGTATACACGTCAATCGCATTACAATGAAGATTCTGAGCGGTGACTATAATATATAATTTGTATTTTGTTTATAAACGTGGCCGACCTCATGCAGAAGGATATTTCATATTTCTTAACAGACGAAAGTCGGAAAGTTTTTTAATAGATTCGGCATCTGAACAAAATTTTTAGGAAAAGATTCTGTAGCTTGGGAAGAAAAACTATTCTATATATAAAGTAGGTTTAAATATATTTAAGAATTTACCGGTAATTAACGATTAGTGGAAAAAAGTCGTTAGCTAATGCAGGATTATAATTAAATTTTAGCGCTTAACGAGGAGGGGTAGATGATGCTGTAAATTTTAACAGATTACCGTCAACATTGTAATCACGTAAAAAAAATGTACGATAGGTAAAAATATATAAACATGAGCTCTTTGAAATGTAAGAAATATTTCTATTATTTCTATTATTTTTATTATTTCTGTATTTCTGTTATTTGCAATTCTAAATTCTGCATAAAGCGGACGCGTCGACTTTGAAAATTGCCGATATAATGTCCATCAAGTTAACCCTTTGCATTCGAATGGTGACTCTGAAGCACCCGTATTAATTGTCATACCACATTCAAAACAGTTATCATATTATTAAACTCGTCTGTATTCTATAAATTGTTGGAAATTCAACTGTTATAGGAGGAAACATGTTTAATATCGGGTGCACAGTGTAAAAAGGATTGTACAGAATAAAAATGGTTGAGGTTGAAAGAAATCTCTTAATTTTAGAATCAAAATTGCTCGAGTGCAAAGGGTTAATATTGGACAATTATTGGAGAGTTAAATGCTCGAATAATGGATAAGTTGCATAGATAGACGACATGAGATATTTTTACTGTGTGAATTTTGGCTAACTGTATAAATGAAATGTAATAAATGGAAATGTCCATGTTATTTGCTATTAAAAAACGTCAACGGAGAGACTGCTTAATGAAGCAAATGAAATGGTAAAACAATAAAAATATCCAAAGTCAAATTTTCGATATTTCAAGGTCATCGTTATTTTTTTCAAACGAGCTTATGTACACTTTTCCCTATTATTGTTTAGAAAAAAAGGTAAATCCAACGATATATAATATGTTATAGTTAGGGTGAAATTAAACATTTTCAAAATAGTTTATATAAATGCGGTACATGATCCTTTTATCCGATCGATTTCAAATTTGACACAAAATTTTTTCTTGTGTTAGGAAATATTCCTAGATGGTGGCGTGCATTGTATCTCAATAAAAATTTGTCATCAAGTATACCTTAGGTTCACCCTAATGTGCACTGTTACCAGTTACATATGTTAATGTTGCTTGAGTTGATAGCAATGATTTCTGGGAGATAAGCAGGTAAATGCGATTATCATTTCATACAAACAATATTGTAGCAGAAGAAAAAGAAAAATAGTTTTACAAGAAGAAAAATTATGAATTAATATAATTTTATATTATTACTATTGTCATTTTTATTACTATTGCACGTTAATATGCTATGTGCTCAAATATGAATACATGTATCGGTAGATATCAAACTGTATCATCTAAATGTATGTTAGATGAAAACAATGTTGAACACATGTAATTCGCTCTGGTCGGTACCTCATACACTTGGACATAATAGATATTAGTTTGAGCATTCTCTATATTAACACTAAATTTACGAACTGAGCCAATTTTACTCATTAAAAATTTTATTACTATATATATAATATTATTTTTTAAAAACATACGTTGGTTTTTAGTTACGTAATGAAATATATATGTTAATGTTGATTCCTCTCCCCCGCAGGCCCCTTGATTTTGCATTATTGAACGTGGTATACCTACTTTTACGGTTGTGAGCCAATTTGATACATAAAGTGATTTAACAGTTAATCACATAACGCATGAAATTTATATCTCACCACTGATGTAAATATTTCAAGAAAAGAATTTATTTTCCAATTGGCTGAAGAGATAAGAAGTAAATATAAAGAAGATGTCGAGAACACATCCATTCCATTGACAAAAATTCATACTACTGGCGCATGAAAGAATTGCCAAGTTCAAGAATCATGTAATAAAAATAGATATAAGTAACATTTTGCTAAATATAATCGAAATGTTTGCGGGAAACGTATTTTAAAAATAGAGTTTATATGTAAAATAATATTTTCAATGAATATTTTAATAATAAATCTTTCATTTAAATTGATTTGGAACTATTTTCTTTGCAAAAGACTTCAATTTTCTTGTATGATTAAATTAGATTGAAAATTAATTTTTTAAAGATTAATTTATTATTGAAGATTAGTTTTTGTTCCAGTACAATTTAATAATTATTTGCACAGCATTAAATACTGTTTCGAATCACAAAGTTAAATATTACGTATTAGTATAATAAAAAAAGTCAAGTTCCCTTTCAAAGCTCGATAAAAGAGTGGGAACGAAGACTCATCGCATTATATGTCTTGCTCGACACCAAACATCTTTTGCGTGAAATAAGATTTTATACAACAAATATGCAGTTTACGAGTGGATGTGTGTAACACAGTTATACGTTCCACACTTTAATTTGCATCAAATCTATTCGTTTTAATACCAGAAGTTATTTTAAAAACCATATCGAATAATACGAAGCAGTGCGATCGCGCTATTTTCTGTTTCTATGTGGAAAATGCTAAGCAGCGCGATCGCGCTATTTTCTGTTTCTATGTGGAAAATACTAAACAGCGCGATCACCCTCATTTCTTGTGGTTCTCACACGATCAATTGAGTATTGCAACCAAACGCCGTGACATAATTCGACATAAAAACTGGTCGAACACATTCCTTTTTTAACATGCGACGACTGTACAGCCACGTAATTGCAGTCTGAAGAATTCTGATCAGTCCGGTGCACATATCTCTTGTTTGCAGTTCTTTAATTACAGTCTGAATAGTAGTAGTAACGTTTAACACAAATGTTCGATGCCTTTAATTCATAATATTTTAGATCTTGATTACGTGCCGTACGATCACTGCACGTGGAAAAGATATACCTGTGCAGCAAGCTTTCATTTGATAGGCAATACACAGATATTTTGAACATAATTGCGGCAATGCATACAGTAATTCTGATCGTAATTATGTTGCTGTACGGTCGCCGCAGGTTGGAAAAACTGACATGTACAACAACTGATCGAAATTCCAACATTACAGTCGCGCTGCGTTGCATTAACACGGCTACACAATCGATACGATTAGAAATTAATCTTTTTCATAAATTGTACGTAAACGCGAAGAAATACCTATTAACGGTGCGTTGAACCTATGGGAGAAGACGTATGTAGCAGGTGCCGCGAGCATCTCCACCATCACGAGGTCGAACTTCTCGTTGCTGTTAGGTGCGTAGAGCGCTCGCATGTCCGTGTGATTCAATACGAATTCAGCGAATACTTCAGCCATATCAAGTAGATTATTTTCAACAAACGTCAACCATGCGACCTTGTCGAATCGGAGGTTAATAAAATTGATAGTTCTTATGTTTTTGTACGATCCGCTGATGTCGATTTGCTTGAACGTCGTCGCGTTCATGTTCGGGATTGGATTCGACGTGACGAGCACAACTTCGTGGCCGCGTTTGTGCAATTCGATCCATAATGGTCGGTACGGTATTTGGTGACTGTAGGAAGGTGTTGGGACGATCGCTAAAATCCTAGCCGGATCCGCTTCTTTGACGATGCACAGTAAACCGAAGATCGAGATCACGACCGGCAGAACGAATCTCATGATTGACGAGATTCAACGATCAATTGACGGAGCTGGTCGAGGAACAACTAATCACCGGATCGCACGTTAGCGTGGATTTACGTAAGTTGAGCTTTATGAAGGAGCAGTATCAGTAGTACAATCCATAGATGCTACTGCTGAATCACGGTGTCAATGTAGGATATTACAGCAATTCATCATCCACTGTGTAGTATACTATGGTGCAATACTCTGGGTTAGCACGTAATACCGAACGCAGGACAAAAGAAACCTATTCATTTTCTTTGTCTGCGAGATAAATTGACCACATTTATGTTTGAAGTACCTTTTGTCACGAATGGGGGTAAAGAATCAAGTGGACTCCATTCATTGTTATGTCAATTGCTGTTACCAATTACTCGTTTGCTTTTTGAAGTCTGCTCACTTTTTCCCTTTATCTGTGGCAATAATCTTTAGTTTAGCTCTAGCACAGTATGACGTTTGATCGATATGATCGATATGATCGATATGATCGATATGTTATATAATTGCACATCTGGTTCTCCTAGTGATAAATATATAACATTGTACTGGCAAACATTCAATAGTTTTTAAGATATTTATAGAAAGAGCATGCAATTTTAGTTACGTGTCGTAGCGGTGTAATGATAATTTGCCAGACTGTCTACATTGTTACATGTTTATTTTAATTAATTAGGTTTGTTACATTTGCTTATACAAATGCAGAATTTATTCCAAAATAACAAGTAAGAGTTATAAAACTATAACTGTTTAAAATTTCAACCAAATCGATGACTCCCAGACCTTTTGCTCTCTTTGCGAGTGTTTTTGTGCGAATAAAAGAAAAGACAATTTTCTTTCTGAATTCCATTACTTCCGTTCGTAGAACATATTTTTTTATAGAATCACAGCCTAGAAACAATGTGTAAAAATTCGTAATACGTTGTTATATTTTAACTCTTTGCACTCTTAGCAATGTTAATTCAAAAATAGAGATATTTTTTTTACCTAGAATAGTTACGTTGTACATGGTTCATTTCCTTTATTACATATCAGATTTATTATTGTTATTCGTGCGTACAACAATTCAATCTTTAACGATTTATTAAGTGCAAATATGGTCGTATAATAGTTGCTTTGAATAATAGTATTATAATTTTTAGTGTCGCCTCAGAGAAGCTGTTGAGAAGAGTGCTAAAGGTTGTTAATATAACGTTTACATTAGAAATTAATATAATTATATACAATGTCGATAAGAAAGACGCTTCAATATTGATTATGTTCTAAATTATCTACGTTCAAGGTGTCGCATATCAAAAGCAGTGAATTATTTTTCACGGATTTAAGAGAAACGTATTTTATTATAACTCTTGTAATGATAACGTTTTTGCACTACTCTTTATTATAAAATTTTACTATTTAACTCGATTTTTAAACATTTCAGAACTTTCAAATATAAAAATGATTTCTCTTTAACAGTACCCTATTGTTCGAGAATCAAACGCTCGTAGGTCAATACGCTTATCTCTTGTTGCTAAAGTTCTTTAAAATTGATAACGTTGTTGTCGATAGAATTCATCACATGTGTACATATAGAAGGTGTCCCACCTAAGTTGAGCATCTTAAGTATCTCGCTTATTTCAGGTGACAGAAAAGAAATGTCAAAATACAACAGGTCATTTTCTTGTTACTTCAAGGTCATCGAAAATTCTTTAAATGGAATTCCATGTTTTCTTCATCACGGTGTAATAGTTGAGGTCCAAGTAAATTTAACGATCTTTAATACTATCATCTACACGTGAGCTTGTGTACAAAAAATTCACGAGGCTATAGAAAATTATGTCACAATTTCATATCGACCATTCATCACTGTATGATTATTCAAATAGTAATAAAAGGTTTCAATAGTTTATGACAAGATACAATATAAAATGATCCATAATAAACTATTTGCCATAAAGTAGAAACGGAAAATCTTCCGTTTGTCTATAATCATAGACACTCTAATAACTAGTACCATAATGCCTCATCAGCATAACGAAGTATGATATAAAGTAAATTATATAAAAGATTATTTCAAAAGAGGGGATATTCGGAGGCCTATACGCAAAACGAAGAATGCTTGCTATAGAAGAAACTATTCAAATCTACCACCTCGACTAATTTATTTACAAAACAGGAATTTATAAGCTTGGAGGATTGACATATGGAGTAATTAAAATAAAATTAAAAAATTTACGAGCTGTACGTGTACGAACACCTGTCAAATGACAACGCTTTGTAGATAGGAATCACTCATTTAATTCTATTTACAATAAAAATTTATGGTTTTAAGTATATGTACATAGCATTTAATTTATCGTGCATGAGTCTTCCAGACTAATGATTTATCATTAATGATTTATCACATTATTGTTTTCACTGAGCTTACCATGACGCAAGGAAGGAAGTACAGAAGGTGTATATTTCGGGATGGATATGCATTTCATCTCGAAGAGACGAAGAAAAAACGAAGAGAAAAAGTGACACGTATGGAGAGCGAGTGAGATAATTCGAACACGGTAGCCTCTCCGGAAATACAGGTATTCTAAGGCAATGTCAAGTGTGACGTAAATAGCCAAGAAATGGTTCGCGCGGCAACGGGAGCGTCCGGGGAGGGGATAAGTGAATCTAATTTTGCCATCACACCTCACAGTATATGTACAGGAAGGCGTTAAAAATTACATTCTTGACAACATATGTCAAAGTCAAGGGCATTGGAGCTGGGTTCGCTAAACTGATTAAGTCAACGTACAGTGGCCGGCATTAATATTCGGAGACACCATGATACTCGAGAAGTTATTGCTGTATATTTCCACAGTTAATGGACTTAAAGAATTCGTCGTTTGCAATGATAAGAAACACTTATTTTAAATGCTAAAAACATAGTTTCTATTTATTTAATTTGTACAATTTTCGTGTTAATATATAATATATAATATATATAAAGATTTATATATATAAAAATCTTCAAGCTTTACGATCCTACTAAAACAAATATCTAGCGTCACTTATCGTTAAACTTTAGTAAACTATTCATGGAAACAGAGAAAGAAATGGAAACTAATATCAACAGTGAAAGAATGTACTCACAAACATGTCAATTATGTGATAATAGACGAAACAAACTCTATCGCTCTGTAGGTTTTTATATGAGATAAAGTTGAATGATTATGCAGAAATGCAAGACTATTCAGCATGACTATATGTTATACATGTAGTGTCGAAATGTCACCTGTTGACCTCCAACTTCGTTGTTCGGAGTTAATATAAAGTCTAAAAATGTACTGGATTGTAACAAACGAAAGTTACAAAAACAGGCAGGTTTATTTTAAAAGAGTGTTAAATACAATTTTACTACAAATTTTCCGATTTGATAGTTACCATGTATTTTCTTCTCACTTTTCAGAGAGTAACATAATTCCACGATAGACAAAAAATAATTCTGCGTTATTTTTCTTTTAAGTCAAAGCTATTACTTGTGAATGATCAAAACTACAACTACAGACAGGAATAATCCAATTCCTCTCATGATTTTATAACTAATTTCAAATAAAAACTCATCATTATAATCCTTCGGGAATCAGGTAGAATTAAATTAACTATGGCGGTTTTAAAATTACTATTTTGTCAAAGTATCTGTAATAGCTCCAGTTTCTCAAATAACTGGAGATAAGACGTTATCATTTCCTGCTATGATAATTACGTGATTCGGTAACGGATTACTAATATGGAGGATTTAATACGCACTGATAAATGAAATACATCGAATGTCCAAGTACTTTATGAATATTTCGTTCAAACTATGTGAATTATTAACATTTAGTACCATAAACTGTTTTAAATGTATAAATAATGAGTGGAAGAGGAACTTGTAGACGGAAATAGTAGAACCTATTTATTTATTTATGCCAGTATAGTATTGTGAATAGTATCATTAATAATATTATTGTCCTTTACTAGATTTTAAAGTATACAAAATATATCAATCATTTCTTAATTATAAAAAGTACGAAAATATAGAAATCAAACATTGTTTTTGTTGCGACGGCAAACCTAAGGTTGTACGCGCCTCACCGTGCTCCTGACTAATTAGCGGGCATATCTGAAACGGATTCAATAAACCACTTAAGTGGTGTATTATCGTTTTACAAGCACCGTACGAAACGACAAACAGATTACCAACGATATAATATAAGACACGATATTACTTCATTGACAC
>CM052083.1:22476139-22486540 GCA_028453745.1 Agapostemon virescens
ACCGTTCTTGATCATCTTCCGATATCCAAGATTTCGTTAATACCTCACATAGAGCTTGTTTTATTCGATTTCAACATCGACCCGCGCTTATTGGAAAACTCTTTCCTTTTTTTTGTGTAAAATAAGATATGACCTGTCGTTGAGAGAAGTTACAGATAACCACCGTTATTTCAAATATACATTACATTGCAAATATATAAAATATACTATAAAATATACACACGAATATGAAATATCATGATAACAAATTATAAATGATTTATAATAAATATAGACACACGTTAACAGTAGAACTACTAAACCAGTCGTTTTGACTCGTCCCTAATTTTTTCTTTCGCAATTATTGAATTTACAAAAATGTTTTCATCTGAAATTTCCGGATGACGTATACCTTACAATAAGTATTGAATGAAGTTTTAATAGATGCAGTCTCGTTATTATTACAAAGTAATGTATATCGTTAGATTTATTGTTCGGTAGTTCTAATGTTAATTGTAGTGTTACGTTGCCACGATGCAACGGTGAAAGTTTCCCAAATTTGTAATGTCTCTTGTCCCAAGTGAAGAATTTTAAAAGACTCGTTTTGTTTTAAGTTACTTTGTTATTGTTTCTGTAAACGCATGCGTGAATATGAATGACGTGAATAGTTTGGTAGGAATCTCCGTATATGATAAGAAGAACCTGTTCAGTGCATGAATAACTCTCTTGTTATGCCTGTCAATATCTGTTACTGTATAGTTACACTAATTTTACTATACTGATACTATACTCTTATCATATTATTGCTACACTCTTACAGCTATTAACCCTTTGCGGACGAAAGGCAATTCTCGGTCGCCACGGCGTTTCGCGCTACAGGACAAGTGGCGACTACGAGGCGACAGTCGGTGTTTATGTTAGATTTCGTTACCTCTAACCGATAGAAACGCACTATTGGTTCTTAGAAAGATTTCTTAGGCGTTGATGTTCTTTCGTACCAAGTGTGAAATTACACATCTTAATAGAGATAAAGATAAAATTAATGAAAGATTCTTCTAAGACTGTGGCTCTGACAATGACCCCGACGTTAGTTGACACTTGGCGATCGTGGCAAAAGTATCAGACGAATTTGTATAGAGTGATTTTGTTTGAGCCCCGACAAAAATGGATTTCATAAGTAAAATCAGCTCTAGTAAAGACGAATTTTGTTTCAATACGGTCCAAGATGAAATCGATCGTATTCATAAAAAAATGAGTGGGATAGAAAGTGAAGAAACCGATGAAGATGATGACATAGCAGTGGGTGTAAGAAATCGAAAAATCAGAATTATAGAGAGCGATTCTGAAAGTGACAGTAATAAGTCACAAACCTCTGATAAATCAGAATAGACAGCTTGTGATGAGTCCAGTGAGTATATAAAATCGTTTCATTGTGCCTTGTAGGACACTTTATACATCTGCGAAAATCGTCTTATCCTGCTACCTCACCCGGCCCAAAAAGTCGTCGTCCGCAAAGGGACGGTTATTCATTTTTATTAATTACTTACTACTGTACATATAATTCTAACATGAGTGGTGGGAGTTTAGGAATTGTAAGGATTTGTATAGTAAGGCCAGACTTTTAAGGATGACGAGGTCAAGCATAATATCGATAATAATGATAGCGACGGTTTAATTTTTAGAGAAATCGTAAGCAGATAGCCCGACGCTATTTCGTTTTCGGTTATTTTACGGTAGGATCGAGGGTTTGATGCAACCTTTGTAAACGCATCCGGTCAACGGGTGAATCTTTGCCGGCGGTTAACGGTTTGAGGTTATGCAAATCCTCGATGGGACGCACTTGTTGAAACATAATTAGAAAGTTAGGGATCTTTAATAGTAGGCGACCCGACGTCGTATCGCTATTTTAAAGAACAAGGATAACATTTAATGACGGAGCTGGCCACGGAGTGAGGAAGGCGAGGGTGCCAGTAAAATGACTGTGTTTGACCGCTCAGGACTTACCCCAGGACTGTCGAAGGGTGCATCTATAATAATCAATAATAATATATTATAATATCATATCAACAAATATCAATCATTTAAATTTTTTAAGTTAATAATTTTTGTTAAGTATTAAGAGTGAATCGCAAAATACAGTTCAACTTGAAAAACAATGAGCAACTCTTTCCTTCTTGTTGCATGATACAGTCACGTTCGCAAGTTGTGGGTTAATTGCACCATCATTGCGTGCGTTCTTAAGTCTGTTTGTCATAAGACTGTCATAAACCTAATGCTTTGAGGATTCCTTTGAACGTGAAATGATGCCGTGTTTTTTAGAGAATACCAGAAAACTTATCAGTTATTGCAACAAGAATGACGTAAGTACGATGGCACTGCCATGCCAGCTGCGTGACTTTTACCAATTAACGGGGACGGTTGTTTTCCGTGGTAGATAGACTGATAAACCTTGTATCCGTTATTATTTGCCAAACGATGCTGAATTGTAGCTTAAGTAGGTAATCCGTTAACTGTTTGGTTGCCATAACTGTATGTACATACAGATACGATATATCTATATATTGAAGACGCCTACTACTTACAAGTGTAATTATCGACACTGAACATTAACCCGTATATTTCTATGTTACGCGGTGATTTGTACGACACCTGGATTTTTATTATGCTTCCTTCTCGTAACACTATTTTTAGCAGTACAGGAACTTCTCATAAAGGTATCTGAAGCTGTTGCTATGGCTACATTTTTATTTCTTAGTATACGATAGGTACATATATCTCACTACATATATCTATCTTTCTAAGTATATGGAGCTTTAGTTTTTGAATACACAGTACACACGTCTCGTGTATTTTTATACACGTTCGAAACCGTGACCTTCACTACCTATATCAGATCTGTTAACACATTGCTGACCGGCAACTTTTCTGAAAATTTACCTCGTGTGCCCGGCTATTGTTTTGAAAGCGGATGTGGAAGTAAAACAATATAAATAAACTTTAATAAATTTTATTTATTATTCAACTCTTAATATTTCTTTTTCGTATGATAAAAAGTATAACAATCACCTACGTGTAATGGTACACTACAAGTTTTGCAAATATATCGGGTTTAAATAATTATAATTATTACACTATGATACACAATACAACAAACACACAAATAATTACACTACAAGATTTCCAACAATGCACCGTGAAAACAACAAAGATGCGGAAAAAAGCTTATCACGAGTTTACTCGTGACCGGTCACCAACGCTTGGCCACGAAAACACGAATTAACTCGTGACCGGTCAGCAATGTGTTAATATGAAACCGCAATTTGCACATACACGACGCTAGCTGTTAATTCAATAAACCCTCAAATCACGTCATTGACGCCATTTTCTTGTTTTGACGTTTGATAAAGATTTCCAACTCACAACCAAGCAAGTTTCATACAACAACATAGTTTTTAATAGCGTTGAATATGTCAAATTTTATGGCTGGAAACTACGATTTGTGGACAGCATTGATTTTCCGTTACCATTTGAAGAACACTGCTGCGGAATCGCATCAAATGCTTGCCCAAGTTTACGGTGAATATGCTCTTAGTAAATGACAGTGCTTTGAGTGGTTTAAAAAATTCAAAAGTGGCGATTATCGTGTGATAAATGAAGAACGTTGAAGGCTACCGAAAAAGTTTGAATACAGCGAATTGCAAGCATAGTTGGATGAGGATGACGCTCAAACGAAACAACTAGCGGATCGATTAAATGTGACATGAGAAGCCGTCTGCATGCATTTGAAAACCATGAGAAAGATCTGAAAGATATGAAAATGAGGTTAAAAGGCAAGACAAAGTGATTTTGTTTGATGATAATGCACTACCATACACAACAACACCGCGCAAGGAAATGATTGAGGCGTTTAGTTAGGAAATACTTTCGCATGCGGTTTACACACCAGATTTGGCTCCATCCGATTAGTACTTATTTACATCAATGGGACACGCACTTGCTGAGCAACACTTAGGATAATGTACAAAAATGGCACGATCACTGGTGTAGCGGCCAGCGCTGTACCGTCATTTTATGGCAGGGTTTCGTTATCATTTATTTTGGCCTGGCGCTCTGTATGCAGTTTAGACTCTATTGCTCCTATGGCATTTTAGACATTGTTAACGTATTCTGTTAAGTGACACAAACTGGTTATTCTTAAGTTATACTATTGTTGAAGTTTCGTTGTAGAAGTATCATTAAATACAGTCTTTTGAGTTTTCAACTGGTCCTTCTAGCATTAGTTGATTAATTAGCCGGCTCACGTTGTGCAAACATAGATAAGGTCCGAAAACGGACAATAAATAACTGGTTTGCCTCAGAAGAGGAACAATTTTTTTGGCGTGGCATCCAAAAATTGTCAGACAAATGGGAAAAATGTATATCTACCGATGGGCAATACTTTGAATAAAATATTTTATATCGCTTTCATACAATAAACGTGTATTTTCTTTAAAAAAATTCCGGCTTCATATTTATATATCTGGTATATACAGAAATCTTGTAATATTTGAATAATAAAACAATTAAATTATCCCACTTTCATAACAAAGGAGTCAAATTGCGTTAATCTACTATTGAATTGTTATCTTCGTGATTGGTGACAAAATTAATGAAAATGAGATAATATAAAGACTTGTATGATGCGATTACTTGATATCGGATGATGAAACAAATTCTCGTAGTTTTTTTTGCAGAATCTCGTATCATGCTGTATTTACGCTTGTCACGTAGATAATTGTAAACAGGAAAAATTGTTGATTCATCAATTGAAATACTGACATTGAGTTGCCGTGTGTGTAATTTCTTAATAATATGGTGATACCAGTGTTCAGGTAAAAACAATTTACATCAAAACTGACAATATACTTTTGTAAAAGTTTCATGAAAGATGCTATAATCTTAATACTTTGACTTGATAAGATAGACGATGCTGAAGACATTGTTAGAATTAGAAAAATTAGATACCCTATTAACACTAAAACTACCGAATAATAAATCCAACGATATACATTGCTTAGTAATAATAATGAGACTGCATCTATTAAAACTTCATACAATTGTTATTGTTTGGTATACGTCATTAAAGTAGTACATTCGAAAATTTCTGATGAAAACAATTTTGTAAATTCAATAATTCCGAAAGAAAAAATTAGGGACGAGTCAAAATGACTGGTTTAGTAGTTCTACTGTTAGCGTGTGTCTACATTTATTATAAATCATTTATAATTTGTTATCATGATATTTCATATTCGTGTGTATATTTTATAGAATATTTTACATATTTGCAATGTAACGTATATTTGAAATAACGGTGGTTATCTGTAACTTCTGTCAACGACAGGTCATATCTTATTTTACACAAAAAAAGTAAAGAGTTTTCCAATAAGAGCAGGTCGATAATGAAATGGAATGAAACAAGCTCTATGTGAGGTATTAATGAAATCTTTTCTTTTATTTGAAAGGCCTATATATGCCATTATGTACGAAATATCTACGGCATATGATCATCGTTCAAATATCCACCGCGGCTTTGCACAGTAGCACGGATTCAAGAGGTCCAATTTTCAATGACTCTGCCGCATAGATCCGGCTTTTGAGCAATGTTCTGAGCTACCTTGAGTTTGAGTGCATCGGTCGATTGCGGCTTATTGGCATAGATCTGCGACTTCAGAAAATCCCACAAGAAAAAGTCTAGCAAAATGTCCATCGTGTCGTTCGCTGTATGTCGGCCACGTCCATGTTGTTCAATTCGAGCCAAAACAAATCGGTTATCGTCGATCTGTAGCGCTCGCCGTTGACGGTGACAGCTTCACCAACGACGTTTTGGAAAAAGTACGGACCAACGACACCGTCGGCTCAAAATTCACAGCAAACGGTAACTTTTTATGGATGCGTTGCCACCCAGTGAACCTCCTGAGGGTTGGCGTCGTCCCATATACGGCAATTTTGCTTGTTAACATAGCCATTCATCCAAAAATGCGCCTCGTCGCTAAAGATAATTTTTCGCGCGCAACGTTTGCATCAACGAACACTAATTTTGATAATAATGTTTTATCATTTCGACGTGCTGCTCAATCGTGTAACTTGCCATGGTGATTTGGCATTACTGACTGAATTACAAATAACAGATGTTACAGACGCCGCCAAAGACTGTCAACATCGACGATCCGTTCCTATTGGAAAAGACTTTATAAACTGTGAAAAAAATGGCGCAAACATTTCAAGAATACATTTACCAGTACTGTTAGTTATGCTTTCTATTTTTAATGTCCGTACCAATTTATACTAACTGCCTGTTTCTGTTACCTTTGTTTAACCCTTTTAGTGTCGAACGACGATATATCGTCGTGTAAAATAAATAATAGTTAAAATATAAAAAAAGTCTACGTAATAAATAGATATATAAAAAATATATAGTAATATTTAAGAATACCTTATGTGAATATAATATGAAATGTAAATTAAGAAAAGTGTATATACGCATCGTATAAAGTGTTGCTAAAGCGCCCAAAAATATGCGGGCCCTGGAAGTGGGTTGAGCGAGCAGAGTACCGTACGCATTGTGTTAGGATCAACGGAAATACTAATGTATCTGCAGAAAATATCACTAAAAATATATTTTAAAAAATCATTAAATAGAGCGACGGATAGTTTTTTAAACTATATGACATATACGATTATATCTATCACCGGGTAAGCCATCAGACGTTTTGCAGAAGCGAATAACCCAGTGAATAAGTAAATAACTCACAGTGTATATACGACAAGGTGCGAATGTATGTATGAGAGGGAAAAGAAACATAAAGTGTGAATAAGACCGTGAAGTCAGTCTGCAAATGAGAGTTCAGTGATTAACACTAGAACTACCAAACCAGTCATTTTTACTGGTCCCTAGTTTTTTCTTTTGCAATTATTGCAGTAATAAAAATGTTTTCATCAGAAATTTTCGGATGTACTTCGTTAATGACGTATACTTTACAATAAGAATTGTATGAAGTTTTAATAGATGCAGTTCCGTTGCTCGGGATTGATTGCTGATGTTGAAAGTCCCGCTCCTGGATTGCCTTTTGTTGAAACAGAAGAGATTTTATTACTTATTTAATCGCCAAAGGGTAGGTCACATACGCCCTTCGCGACCTGAATGGAAAATCTTTAAAAAACGGTCTGGCACAGAACATGTTAATGTTCCAAAGAAATAGAAAAATCCATTCTTTTTTTAATCTTATTTGCAATTCACTTTTTGTACTTGTTGATTTCTTTTTTCTCTCATTCTTTGATCTAATGCATCTCTATAAATGTTCAACGGGGTTTAAGTTTGGATATTGTGGAGGCAATTATATAACATATATTCTGGTACTATTCGAACCTTATAAATATAACCAATGTAAATATGAAGGGTACCCATAAATAATTAATTATTTTGAAATCTAAAACAAGCTTTGTTGTAACATCACGTTTTTATTTATAATCTGTTATATAATCTCTATCATTTGATAGTGACAAGATGACAAGGACAGTTAGCCTTCTTTCCTGCAAATGTTCAATCCCCTTCTTATAGAAATCCAGAGTTCGTGAAGTAACACTTCGTGGCCTATCAGAGAGGTCATGATCACTTGCAAACCTCAACAAATTTTGTTTGTTGTTATCATTGCATTGAATCCCGCATGAAAATGAAAAAGTATGCAATGACGAATATGATCTTCAGAAGGTACGAACGCCACCATTTTATTACAGGGCGATAAAAAAATGTATACTTCTTAGAATATTTAGAACACAGACTACTTTATGACAACCTGTAAAAGGATACGTGTTTCCTCTTTAACGATCGGTACAGCATAAAGGCAAAAAACCTCTTGCAAAATAATTTATTGCTTATGGGTACCTCTAACAGTATTGAACTTTATATACACGAAAGGAAATTAACCATATACAATGGAATTATCCTAGATTAAAAAATATCTTGATTTTTTAATTAAAATTGCTTGAAGCGCAAAGGGTTAAGAAGTCCGTCGTTTTGGTCGACTGTCACTTCGTCGAGACCTCGGCACTACCTGGCACTTACGTTGCCAGACATGCAAACCGAAGCTGTCCCGTGAGCAGAACGTTCCTCAAATTGCACAATATCATCGGCCAGCGTTGTACCCTTGTTCCTAATCATTCAGTACTGACGTTGCCAAACGCGGCGATGTTTGATCACGCGAAAATCACGGAGCCTTACACGAAAAAAAAAGGAAAACTGCACCATTATCGCGTGATCGTGAAAACCGCAAGTCACTATTAATAAGTGCTCCTGATATTTCATGTCTATGTAATTTGTAAATAAATATAGTAACTAATGTTGGACAAATTATCATCATGCACTCGATCATCGCTTTTCGATGACGATAATCTATCTGGCTCGATAATTCTGAATCTTTGCGTAATGCAAATAATTATTCTTACTTTCTTACTATTCATGAATGAAACTGATCTCCTTAAAATGTGTTTAAAATAGCAATCGTTTGATGAACTATCTAAATTTGTAAATAAACATTTACATTATTTTCGGTACCACACAATTTAACTTTTAGTGCGTTGAATAAATTACCATTATTTTATATAAAAAATTCAGTTTTTACTGCAATACGATCAAGAAATCGAGAAACTTCACCACAATTGTGTTTACTGTAACCGAAAGTTCTGTTTTGAACAAAGTTGTGTTTATTTAATGCTAGTTTTAAACATCAGATATTTCATATGCAACAACTTGATATAAAATCTTATGATTTGTAATTCTTTTAATATAATAAATTATGTACGAAAATTGTGTAGAGTGAAAGTTCTATATCAATTTCAGGGACACTGACCAGAGTTAACCGCTGGCTATATTATAACGAGTCAGACTCGTGTTGAAGATTTTAAATAAAATCTAACAAATATAAATATTATACTTTTCTTTTTAGACGAAATCAAATGTTGTTAATTCGTAATCAATGTTTATGCATTGAAGTAGATGTAGTAATATGAAAAATATAAATGATTTGCCGATGATGATGAGCCGTTTATTTTTAAAGTGGCTCAAGTTCATTTTTTCAAAATAGTCAAGCTAACTATTTTAACATTTACATTTGTACTCGTATTTTTTCATTTCGAAACAAATTGTAAATAATGTGTTTAAAATCACTATAATTTGTAAAACGAAAATTAGCTAGTTAATGGAATGATAAATATTTTTATTTCAAAAGTGGCTTACCCCTTTCGGTACGTACAGTTGGCCACTATTGTTATACATTCGCTGTATGAGACAGTTTTCCACGAAAGTGGTTACACTGGACGGTAGTGTAAACTGCGAAAATATGTTTTGCCGCAAACACAGTGTACAAAATGTTGACTATTACTAATCACATAACGGAATAATTAGATCAGCCGGCCATTTTACACACAGAATGCGTACTATAGGAAATGGTCATACCCACCGAGCTTTCCGTGAAAGCCGATTTGAAGCGGAGTTTGTTTCGTAGAGGCCGCCTATAGGCGGCGTCGTACCAGGGAATATTTCGTAGATACCGACCATACGCGGCAATGGTACCAGATAATGTTTCGTGATGGTAACTATAAGCGGTAATGGTACTCAGAGACAGTTTCATGAATTCCGCCTATAGGCAGCGTGAGTACCGAAAGTGTTAAACCTCTATGGGGCCATATAACTTTCCAGTCGCATGCTAATATTGGATAGTCGGAAAAGTATTGAGAGATTTTTGTCATTATTTGATTAAATTTTTCTTTTATTCAAAATGAATTTTGTTAAAATATATATTGCCCATTATTATCAATGACCTTCGGCTATTTTTGGGGTAGAGTCATAATCCCATCGGAATAGACGTTATGTGGTTTATCAACTAAAAACTTGGCCAAATGATTTTCACAGTCCTTTTCTGAATCCAACTTTTTACCGTCAAGGTAGTTTTACAGAGATTGAAACAAACGATAATCTGATGGTGCAAGGTCTGGGCTATACGGTGAAGACTCTAAAACTTCCCAGCCAAGCTCTTTCAATTTTTGTATGTGGTCTGGCGTTGTCATAATAGAACGCAACACCTTTTCTGTTGATGGATTCTGATCTGTTTTTCTAATTGATTGCTGTAATTTGGTTAACTGTTCATAGTAGAGATTAGAATCAATCGTTTGATCAGGCGGTAGCACTTCATGATGAACAATTCCCTTCCAATCCCACTAAACACACAGCATCACCTTTCGTGGTATCGGCCTTTGTACGTGATCCATTTTTCATCGCCCGTTATGAATCTTTTTCAAAATGGTTCAATTTCATTATGGTTGAGCAATGATTCGCAGATGGAAACTCAATCCATCAAATCTTTCTCTGTTAAGTTATGAGGCACCCAT
>CM052083.1:22486550-22521970 GCA_028453745.1 Agapostemon virescens
ACATCGAGCTTCTTTTTGTATCCAGCCTTCTGCAAATAATTCAAAACGGTTGAATGATGAATGTTTAGTTCCCTAGTAATCTGATGACTGCTTATATGCAGATCTTGCTCAATCATTTCCATTATTTCATCGACTTTTTCAGTGATTGGTCGATCCCAGCGAGGTGCATCTTTAGTATCGAAATTTTCAGAACGGAAGCAAGCAAATCATCTACATGTTGTTGCATTCGATAAAGCACCTTGACCGAAAACACCACAAATTTTTTTCCCGTGCTTGTGCAACGTTTTTGCTATTTTCGTTGTAAAATTGCAAAACAATATACTCAGAAATTTCACTCATTTTCATACTAATATTATATATGATATATGACACAAAACAACATTTAGTGACAAAAATCTCTCAATACTTTTCCGACTATCCAATATATCGACATTTTACCAAATGATTTTAGTTTTTTATAAGATAACAAATACGTTTAAATCATATAATGTCTCTGAGGTAACAAACAACAATATTGATAACGGTTGGCAGCACCGTCAACATGTAATATCAAAGTAAATGCCTTGCAAGTTGTCTGCAGGTTGAAATCAACAGAACCATCTTATGCAATTTACATTATTCGTGCTTCTATCTATTCTATTATATTCTATCTATTAAATAAAACAAAGCGTAACAACTTATTTAATTACAATTACAATAATCATTTTATTACTATTTATATATGGTACAGTTTTGTGACTTTCAGGTTACAGTAGGCTATTATTATATATTTTGGTATATTTAAGATAATGCTTGTTCTTTCTTCTAGTTTCAGAGTTATATATCATATACCCAAAATATGGATACATAATCACATAAAAGTAATAGAGGAATTAGAATTAAACGCATTAGCAGTAATAGATCCGAAGATGGTTTATTAGATTCTTAGTCCGATGAAGATCATCCAATAGTATTTACTCGACGACGCATAAATATTTTTGACAGTGACAATGAATTTAGTACCGAATCATCATCGGATAAGGAAAATTCAGGACCAAAAAGAATTGTTTAGCGATCAGTATCCCAGACGAATAATACTTATCATCGCCCTTGAAAAGGAGATTGCCCTGAAGACCCGAAGGACACTGCTCTCCTGTGACCTATTTTCTAAAACTATTTGACAGTGAAATTATAACTAATATATTTGACAATACCAATCATATGCATTGGAGTGTGCTTTATCAAAGAGGTTACAAAAATAAAATGTTCCAAATGCAACGTACATCTAAGTTTAACGCCAAGTGTAAACTGTTTTGTGGATTTTCACACTTAAGCTTTTATGCACAGGAACGCAAACATCGTAAACTGTTGTTACTGCAAAGTTACAAAGTTATAAATTATAATAAAATAGTTTACACTGGTAAATTCTTTTTAATCTGCATATATTAGGTTTGTAATTATTGATTTTCCATTCCATACATTTTTTTATATTTAAGAAAAAAATTCGGCCCATACAGGGTTAATTGGAATATTTCACCTTACCCGTCGCATTCACCAGACATGGCTCCTTCTGATAACTACTTGTTTCGATCGATGACGCATGGCCTGTCTGAGCAGCACTTCGCATCATACGAAGATATGTTATATTACATGACACTGTATATATTACATGATAACATTAAGTCATTCTCTTTATTTTAAAGAATATTTTTTATCCATTCTCGCAAAAATTTACAGTATTCAAGAACGTTTTAGAAAAGGTTGCACATGAAGTAAGATAAATCATGTGTTCCTTATCGAATTAAGAAAATAACTTTAAAGTAGAATAATTCAAAATATACGTATGCTTTATTAATTAATTATTAAAATTAATTATTAAATTAATATTACAAAAATTATTTCTAGATACTGAGTTAGAAACGTCATAATTTAACATAATGGTTAATGGTTAACGGTTCAAAAGTTTAGTCAAAGTACGAGTTAAAATTTAATTAAAAACAAATTAAAGGATGTTATAAATGTTATGAATATGTACATATATTTATCAATTACCAGCTGTTTCGAGCGTTTGTTCCGTCCGAATTGTCGTTGATTCAAGGCAATAACGCTCTAATTTAGGACAATAGATTAATGTATTTTGTATTCGCAAATATATACGTATTGTTTTTAAGGATTTAAAGTTTCATAGGTTCTAACGTTCTAAATGTTCAAAATTCTAAATTATCTCAATTTGTCCTAGTCCGAAGTTGAAAATATTCTATAAACGTGTACTATTTCGTGGTTCAAAATGTTCTATAGATGTGTACAAGTTCGTGGTTCTAAAGGTTCTGTCGATGCACTAGTTCGAAGTTTTAAAGGTTCTATAAATGTCCCAATTCCAGGATCCGCAGAATTCCTCCTGGTCTATCCCTACTAAAATTCTTGTAATTCAAAAGCCTTGTAATACGTTGCAGAAAAATCCCTTGTTTAAGGATCTCTCCTCGAAGCTGGTGTCGTATTTCCGCTGCGGGTGGGTCTGCGATGCGTCGATTGTCATTGAGTAGAGTACGGTTGGCCTGTTTCCCATTTCGAAAACAAAATGCTTAACTTCCAGCCGTACCCAAGTCTATAATTAATTCTTCCGGCCAAGCATGCCCATAAATATCTCAAAAACGACATTGTACCATTTGGTTGCAGTACAGACTCGGGCGCGATGTCTAGACAATTATAGACATCAACTATTAGAGAAATTAAAATGTAAATGTACATTGGTTTCATATATTGATACCTGGAAATTTAACATTTTTTATTTTATTAAGAAGATTAAGAAACAAGTTAGAAAAAAGTACAGTGTCC
The DNA here is from genome assembly GCA_028453745.1 of Agapostemon virescens. NCBI lineage: Eukaryota > Metazoa > Arthropoda > Insecta > Hymenoptera > Halictidae > Agapostemon > Agapostemon virescens. Next base: position 22,489,365 of record CM052083.1, read on the forward strand.
ATAAAAGAAATCAAACGTTGCGACAGATTCAAAGAGACACTTGTGTCGATACTGTTGTGAAACAATGGCATTTCATTAACGGCAAACGCAGGTACCGTTTTGACATACACCACCTCTACGTTTTTGCATCAAACATTTGGTAGCACAAAATGAATGATTGGGAGAGAACCATTTGGTTCTGATGTTGCAACTGAATCTGCGTAATCGGCTGTTCACATTGTTATCAGGAAATGCAACACCATTAGGATCACCGAAAGCTCCGGCATCGACGAAAACGGAGGCTACAGCGTCCGAGATCGCATCAGCATACGCATCGGGGTCCGCGTCGCGTTCGCTTAAACGCCCTGAAAAGAACAATTTTCCTTGTATTCTTATGCAAGTTATAAATGTTTTATTTTTTCTTTTAAAATCGAACATGTTTACACTGTTTTTTATCCGAGGCATGCTCCACACCAGTTACCATAATATAACCCCTTTGTCTGATTTCAAGTTTCTTTTTCCATTTAAAATATCTACATGTTGTATCGTTTGAATTAACCCTTTGCACTCCAAGCAATTTTAACCTCAAAATCGGGACATTCTTTGTCATACAATAATTCCGTTGTTCATGGTTCATTTCCTTTCATACATATAAAGTTTATTACTATTACTTGTACGTGCAACACTTCAATTTTTACCGATTTATTAAGTGAAAATAAGCATAACGATGTAAAAATTCGTTTAAATAGTTTGACAATTTTTAGTGTCGCCTGAGAGGAGCCATTGGAGTGCTAAGGATTAACAAGTAAATTTAGCAACATAGTGTAAGAATATAGAAGAGAAGACCGTTTGTGCGTTTTATTTACATTGAAAAATGCATGCGTGTTTCGACGAAAGGTTAATGACGTTGATATAATTCACAATTAATTTAGTTGAGAATTATAACATTGACAAAAACATATAATAGTCATAATAATAATAATAACCATATTAGGAAATATACGTATCCCAAGATCTACAGATATGTAAAAATATCAAAACTGTTGAACAATAATTCATCAGCAAAAAACATTCAAGTAAAAGCAATTTAGTCATTTTAATGACAATTGCCGACACAAATTGTCACGATGGTTACATCCGGAATTTTTTCACAACGAATCCAAAGAGTATTGAAACATTAAAATTCTGGTTCTCGGAGAATGGTCAATATTTAAATTCTGACAATCTCGTAACTTCGAATTGTACCATTACAAGCCTAAAGACATTTTAATCTTGAACACTCTGCTTTTGCACTATCGCGTTCTTGTCCATCGAAAACGTGTTTACATGATATGAAAGGTGGCAAGCATCTATTACGCCTATGAAATACTTTACATTCAAACGTCTTCAAGAACTATCATCAATTTTTCTTGTAAACGAAACATACATAGATTTGAACATTAAAATCTCTTCTCTGAAATGACTCCCTTAACCCTTTGCAGTCCAAGCAATTTTAGTTTCAAAATTAGAGATATTTCTTTTACCTAAAATAGGTCGATTATATAAGGTTCATCTCCCTACGTACATATAAAATTTATTACTATTACTCATACACGCTGTACTTCAATTTTTAACGATTTCCTAAATTCAAACATAGTGATGTAAAAATATTTTTTTAATAATATTATGGCAAATTTTAATTTCGTCTCAGAGGAGCCATTGAAGTGCTAAGTCTTAAAAGCAAATGAAAGGTTCTTTCACTGATGCATGGAATAGTACCGAAGAACATGTTTGGTCGTGTAAAGCTTCCGTGGTGAAACTTGTATTATTGTAAAATTGGCGACATGTCTCTCATCCTGATACGCCACGCTGAAGGAGGAAGCCTTTCTTTCAGGTTGCCGATGTTAATTAATTTTTTGGAAGAAAGGACGGCACTCGAGATTAGCACGACGGTGTTAAAAAAATCCGCGCGCAATGGCGCGTATGGTTTTCAGCCCAATTTCCCTGCTTGCGACTTTGAGATGTGACATTTCAGTCTACAATTTTCATGCAGACAGTTTTGTACTTCGTCAATCGTGTTACAAGTAATGATAGTGTGAAAATGAGCGAAATTTCTGAAAGAATTCGCTGTTTTACAATTTTAATACGAAAAAGGCAAAATTTGTGGCGTTTCCTGTCAAGATGCTTCATCCAATGCAACAGCATGTAGATGGTTTACTCGCTTCCGTTCTGGAAATTTCGATATTAAATATACACCTCGCTCTGGTCGACTAATCACTGAAAAAATCGATGAAATACTGCAAATGATTGAGCAAGATCGGCATATAAGCAGTCATGAGATTGTTAGGGAACTAAACATTCACGGTTCAACCGTTTTGGATCATTTGCAGAAAGCCGGAAACAAAAAGGAGCTCGATGTTTGGGTGTCTCATCATTTAAAAGAGAGAAATTTGATGGATTGAGTTTCCATCTGTGAATCATTGCTCAAACTTAATGAAAGAATTTGGCTGGGAAGTTTTGATGCATCCACCGTATAGCCTAGACCTTGCACTATCAGATTATCGTTTGTTTCGATCTCAACAAAACTACCTTGATGGTAAAAAGTTGGATTCAAAAAGTGACTATGAAAATCACTTGGCAACGTTTTTAGCCGATAAACTACAGAAGTTCTATTCCGATGGGATTATGGCTCTACCCCAAAAATGGCAAAGGGTCACAGATAATAATAGCCAATAAGCTTCACTAAAATTCATTGTGAATAATAAAAAAATGACAAAATTAAATATTTTGACAGCTGCTATAGCAAGGCGTGCTTGTGAAAAAGTTCAATTGATTCTAATAAGCAGTAGTTTTTGGTTGATGCCCTTTCAAATATGGAAAGTGAAAAGCAGCATTTTCGGCATATTTTACTTTTTTACTATCGAAAATGTAAAAGTGCTGTTCAAGTAAGAGAAAAATTATCCGATGTGTATGGAGAAGATGTATTGACAGAACACCAGTGTCAAAATTGGTTTGCGAAATTTCGATCCGGCAATTTTGATGACACAATAAAGGATGCTGAAACACAACTCGTGATATCTGTTCATGATCATTTGAAACGCTTAGGTTTAATCTCAAAGCTCGTTATATGGGTTTCTCAAAACGAAATTGCTTTCCGAACAACCTAATATAGTAGGGAAGCTTTAATATTTAAATATATGGCGGTTACAGTCGAGAAAAATATTTTTTAAAGTTTTTGCAGATATTTGTATGTATAATTTTTTCGAGGAAATGTGCGTTTTCAGTTTTTTTATGAAATTAGAGAGTTTTGACCTTAAGCTAAACTTTTATTGTTGTAGCATAGGTTTTTACTTATCGATTTTTATTTAGAGCTAGTTAGTATTTATTTATTAATTTAGGATTAATTGTTAAAGAATTTTAACAATTTATCACATATCACTTACAAATGACCGACGTAACACTCAAGGTGTTGGACTATTTCGGAAGATTCCTTAACATTAACCCTTTGTACTCCAATGGCGTCTCTGAGGCGACATTAAAAATTGCCACACTATTATTCAAAACAATTTTTGCATCCCTATGATTGAGATGGCATTTAGAAAATTGGTAAAAATTGAAATGTTGCACGTTTGAGTAATAGTAACAATTGTAATTGTGTACAGTGGAACAATTTTTAGTCTGAAGGTGTCTCGAATTTAGAATTATGATTTCTTCACGTACAAATGGTTAGTGCTAAAAAAGCATTATTCCCTTTCAATACATTACAGTTATAAGGGATAGGCATGATTACTATTGCAAGAAAATTGTAATAACATTCCATTGCTACCAGCTGTCACACTTTTTACTTTAAAAATACATTCTCATTGCTTATTTTAAGACAATCATTTTAAAACTAGAACTACCAAAACAGTCAAAATGACTGGTCTCTAATTTTATCTTCCACAATTATTAAAATGATAAAAGTATTTTGATTAGAATGTTTCGAATGAACTTATTCATTGAAGCAGACATTACGATGAAAATTGTACGTGATCTTAATAAATGCAATCTTATTGTTATTACAAAGCAATATACATCAGCAGCATTTATTACTTGGTAGTTCTAGTGTTAATATAATCACACAGTTTTATTACTTACTCAGTCCATCAGATGGTCCATCATCTCGTGGAATACTTGCCGCAGATGCGTAGGCAATGGTAACGAACACGCAAAGGAGAGCGAAAAACTTCATATTTGATTGAATGAAATGTATCTTGTCACTCGCAGCGCTCTGAATTGATTTAACAGCGAATGATGCTTACATCATGATTACAGCCTTTTATATACATAACCAAATCCGGAGATTTACCATACTTACCATACTACTTACATTATTCTTTATTTCCAAACCACAAAGCTTCCAGGAGAAACGAAAAAAAACTTCGGAAGTTAACCGTGATTAGATTCGATATCTGCAGATTAATGCTATTTCCATGCCCGAATTGTTAAAAAAAAAGACATTGTTCAGTACTTTTTTTCCTTTCGTAATTCGACGAATGATTCCATTAAATTACTTTGCCATACTATCCGCATTGATAATAAAACTTTATTGTCTGTGCATTCATTACAACAATATGTGTATTCGGTAAATTTTATATATCTTAAATTTAAGCGTCAAAGCACTTGGTATAAAAACGACAAACATTTTTTGGCCACTAATTAATAAATAATTAATCAGAAGCCATTTTGATTTAACTCCATACTCTACTGCAAATTGTTGCAATAATGGGACTCAAATACACTAGCAAGCGTCGAATGATAACGGTGAATTTTTTTGTGCCTTTTTATCAGAATTAAAGTAAAATAAATTAGTCAGTCACAGCCTAATTGTCGCGGAATCAAGTACTTCTAAAGTCAAATTAATTATTATTAAGTATAAAATTGAATTTCGTATATTTTAACTTCTACTGTGTATATTACGTCTTACACGGACTACATATTTTTTCAACCTTTTCAACATCACTTCCAGATCGTATTTGAGTTAAATTATTATAAACAATTATTTTAATTTCCAGTAGTATTAAAAAAATAAAATTATACCGTTATAATAGAGATAAGTGAAACTAATAATAATGTGGGTGTGAAAATAGTGAATCATCTGATGTTTCTTCAATACGATTCATCAACAAAAAGTCTGGCTCAAGACAACAGTAAATAACAATATACTATAACAGAACCATTAATATTAATTTTTGTGAAATATCTGTAATAAAAATATGTAATAATTAACTTTTTCTGTGATGAAAAACTTAAAAATGTAAACACTGAACTTCAATTTATTACTTTTTTCACTTGCCAAATCGATTAGTTCCACCAGTCATATAAAAATTGACGATAACTTTTTAGCTATTCTTTATTATTAATTTTATATATTGTTATATGGAAGCTACATCTGTATTTATGCATTCTATAATATTTATTTGAGTTTATATTACATAGAGAATTTTAAAAAACAATGCACATTATTTCATCGTATGTCTCCACTTTTTGTTTTATGGAGTTAATCGATTTGTGCAATCAACGGCTCAAATATGATTCGGCGATCGCTCGCGCCGCCGTTCGTGTCGTTGTTCTGCAAGGTTGTCTACAATCTGGTTCGAGAAAATTCCAAATCGCCTATTGATAGCGTCGCGTTTCTGGAAATTTTTCTGCACGCTACAACATATAGATACAGTAAATATGGGCCAAATTATATCTTGCTTAATGTTATTTTAATCAGAATAATTTCACCAAGGCAAAATTTAATAATCATTAAAGCATGCTTAAGTTTCTTATCATATGTACAATAAAAACAATTTTAAGCAATCAGGTAGCATCCGACAATGTTTTGAGTAACACCATTTTGTTATTTTTATTTCAGAGTTATAATCAGCGATCCAAACAGTGTGGTAATACCAATATTCAAGAAAATACGACAAATTTTTTAGTAATGCAACTATCATATTGAATCCACCGTTTTGGTTTTTGTAATGTGTACTTCAGATTCATAATCAGTTATCCAAATAATATGAAAATACCAATTTTTAACTAAATTGGGGTACTCCTCCGATTTTTTACCACTTACTGGTGATTCTATCAAACTCAAACGATTGTGTCGAACCGCGGCCGCAATCCTATCGCTAGCGACCTATAAACTGTCTCTGTATTTGGTGAGCACACCTGGCACACGTATGTGTTAGCCACAGATTATTTTAACAATAGATTTACGGATGTTGATTATATTCCCATTTTTAATGAAGCAAACCAATTTGGTTCACACAAGAAAATTGAAGTTATTTTCAAAGAAAATAGTTCCAAATCAATTTAAATGAAAGATTTATTATTAAAAAATTCATTGAAAACATTTTTTACATGTAAACTCTGTTTTTTAAATACATTTTCCGCAAAAATTTCGATTACATTTAGCACAAAGGTTCTTACATCTACTTTTATTACATGATTCTTGAACTTGTCAATTCTTCCGTGCGCCAGTAGTATGAATTTTTGTCAATGGAATAGATGTTTTCTCAACATCTTCTCTATATTTACTTCCTTAGCTCTTCAGCCAATTGGAAAATAAATTCTTTTCTTGAAATATTTATATAAGTGGTAAGCTATAAATTTTATGTGTTATGCGATTAACTGATAAATCATTTTTTGAGTCGAATTAGCTCACAACCGTGAAAATAAGCATATTAAATTCAATAATGCGAAATGATGGGTTCTGCGGAGGAGAGGAATCAACATTTAGTGATCGATATCTCGTAAAGTATCGATCAAACAATTTCTGATTTATAATCGTTGGAAAGGTGAAATTTCGCATTAAAAAATTCTTTTGCTGTTTTTTGTTTTGTCCATTTAGTTGTGAGTGACAGGGTATTAAAAGTGGAAGTCAGCAAAGAGAAATTCGGTATATTTTACAGTTTTTCTTTGATAAAGGCGAAAATGCTAACCAGGCGGCTGAAATCGTGAACGGTGTTTATGGTGCCGATTTTGTAACAGCCAATTACGTGCAATTTTGGTTTCGTCGACCCATTTCTTAAACGGATGGTGACTGGGGATGAGAAATGGGGTCACATACGAGAACATTGTGCGAAAACGATCTTGGTCAAACTGCGGCGAAACAACTCAAACGGTGGACAAACCTCGACTAACGGCCAGGAAGGTTCTGCTGTGTATTCCGTGGGACTGGAGAGGAATCATTTATTATAATTTGCTTCCAAATGGTCAAATAGCTAGCGATTGAACAGAAACGGACAGAATTGGCCAACAGACCACACATGTCTATAGCGACTTGCCAGAAACTCTGGGAGCTTAGTTGAGAAGATTTGATGCATCCACCAGATTGTCCGGACCTGGCACCAAGCGATTACCATGCTTTTCTTGCATTACAACACTTTCTTAGTGATAAGAAATTAGCATCAAGAGAAAATTGTGAAAATCGATTACTAGAGTTTTTCGCCAGTAGGGATCAAGACTTCTATGAGAGAGGCATTACGAAGCTACCTTTAAAATGACAACAAATTATAGAGCAAAACGGTACATATTTGACCCAAATCGGACAATCCGAAACATGTTAAAGAAACTCTTGAAGTTCACGTAAAAGTAATGGATTTCTTTTTCCCCGACCTAATATTTCATTACGAAACTAAACACCAACATGTTTTCAAAAAATAATATTTAAGTTTTATATATATATATATATATATATATATACAGGGGTTCAGTTTCGAGAAAATCGAGTTTGGAATTTTTGTTACGTACGCGTGCATTAATTAATTAATTCGTCGTACAAGAATTTGTCTACAATTATTGATATTTATGGCTAATTATTAATTAAAGTCGTACCATATTTTAAACGATACTGTTTACAGATGCAAGCAGCATTGGAAATTGTGAAATAGACGGAGCGAACAAATCAGACTCTGTCCAAGTACACGCTTACCTAACGAATTTTCAAACTCGATTTTCTCGGAAATGAAGTTCCGTATGAAAAAACTATATTTCTTATTTTCGACTAAATTTTGTATGAGAAATCATCGTCTTGCCAATTGTACCACGATTTCGCAAACACCCTACATACAGTGCTGTGGCCCGTTACGAAGGAGTTGGAGAAAGATAACGTACCTTTGAAGGTTGAAATTGTACTTTACGAAGACTATATTTACAAATTGAGTAGTATACATGCATAGGGCAGCGATTACCAATGTTTTAATTTCAAAAATTCATAAACCTGTGAGTGGAAGCGTAGACGATGGAAAATCTCTGGTATGTGTATGTTGATAGAGCATTGTACGGTACCGTAATTACTAGTCACTAGACAGCGGATTCTATGCATTTACGATGAACACGAGTAGACGAAGTTTAAAACACAGTACTGTAATTAAAAGAATTTAAAAATGTTTCTATATTATTTTCTATTTATCAAAATTGCGAAATAAATTTTTATCGTACTCCTGTTTGTTGCGAATGAATTAGAAAATTATTTATTTGCATAACGGTCTGCTACCTACTAATTACATTTGAACGATTGATTCATGTTTTTTATTTGTATATCATACTTGAACAGAAGCCGTTGTTCCTTCGTTTTAGCTCTTACCTCAATAACCAGGTACCTACTTTGAATTTATTTTTAAAATTGTTTGTATATTAACATACAGCAACAGTTTTATAAACTTTGATTTTCTTACGTAATTATAAATTAATTTACAATCGAGGCATACAAATATCCGCTAAAACTGTACAGACTAACGACTACAACACTTTTGGTCTCTTTCTACACAGCATATTTTTACATAGATAATTTTTACACCGATGCTTTACATGTCTTATTTTTTTTATATTATTTTTCAAATACGTATCATCGATGTTCATGCCTTCATTTAAGAATGCTTTATTTTATAAGAAAATACTCGGTTATATTGTCAAATGTCGCACACAGTTCCGGGTATTGGTGTTTAAGGCAAACAACTTCTACTTCCATTGTAACGAACCGGTAAAATAGTTGTATAACATGTAAACAATATTAGATAGATAAGAGATCACTTCTCGATAAAATTAATACTACACTGAACGATGCCTTCGGTTTAATTTCAGAAGCAATACAAAAGTAATACAATAAAACCTCGATTTCCAAAGCATGATGGAATCGTGTAACGTGGAAGCGCAAATAAAATTTCATGAACGAAACTGGAAAAATATTTATGTAAAGATAAGAGAGGAATGAATCCAGGAAGTAACTAGTAAACAAATAATAATCGATTGCGATCGAGGTTTTACCGTAGCAATAATGCTAGAACAGTATTGTAATTGTCACTAATAATCCTAATTAAAAGGTGGCTCAAGTACTCCTAACGCTTAGCAGAACCGACGAGCATAAAATGTAAATTTAAGCACGTAAAAAATTCGCAGATTTGTTAGTCCGTCGAAGTACTCAAGCAGCACATGGTCGCCGCGATTTCAGAATGCACGAGGCCTCCGAATTGAGGATGGTTGAGGGGAGAGGCAATGTGGAATCCCTCGCGGCGGCAGAATTTCTGGTTTCTCGTCTTTGGAATAGGTGACTCGACGAAACTACGTGTCGTGGAGCCAAACTTTCAACGGTACTTTGGTCAAGGCCTTGCCAAGGAAATCCTTGAAGTGTTTCGCGATACTCGCGCTGGCGGCCGGTCTCATTTCTTCGATGATCTCTTTCGCATTCTGGTTGAGAAATTGATTCATCGCTTGACCGATCACGTTGTCGCCATTCAGTTGATCGACCACGCGAAACCGGGCCCGACCCAAGCTGAAATCCACTAACATCCGCGCGACCTTTAAATATCGAACACCATCCCGGATCTCCTCGGCAGCCTGGACGCGAGCGATGGCTAACACATCGCCTGGAAACAAACAAAAGTGTCATTTAATTTATATTCGATCCTTCCGAACAGCGAACAGTAATCTGAAAAGCGGTATTCATTTACCAAAATTAAATTTATATTTTATAATATTATGACATAATATTTTAATTTAATACGATGTATTGTGCAATGCAGCCTAACAGAAATAATAAAGTATTGCCTCTACAACATTGTGATAAGGAATTTGTTAACCTTCTATGGGCCGACCTTTTTCTTAAATATAAAAAAATGTATGTAACAAAAAGTCAACAATTACAAACCTGTATATGCAGATTAAAAGAAATTTACCAGATTAAACAATTTTATTATAATTTGTAACTTTGTAAGTTTGCAGTAACAACGGCTTACGACGTTTACACTTCTGTGCATAAACGCTTAAGCGTGAAATTCCACAAAACAGTTTGCATTTGGCGTTAAATATAGATTTATGTTGCATTTAGAATATTTTATTTTTGGAACCTCTTTGTTGGATCGCACTGCAGTGCATATGTATTGATACAGTCAACTGTATCACTTATAATTTTCACTGTCTAATAGTTTTCGAAAATTGGTCACAGGAGAGTCTTTCGGCGTCTTCAGGGCAATCTCCTTTCCAAGAGCGATTCGTCTGGGATACTGGTTGCTAAACAATTTGTTATGGTCCTGAGTTTTCCTTATCCGATAATGATTCCGTACTAAATTCATTGTCACTGTCAATAATATTTATGCGTCGTCGGGTAAATACTACTGGATGATCTTTATTGGATTCAAAATCTAAGAAAGAATCTTTGGATCTATTCCCGTTAATGTGTCTAATTTAAATTCATCTATTACTTTTATGTGATTACGTATCCATATTTTGCATATATATTATACATGTCTCTGAAAATAGAAGAAAGCACAAGCATTATCCTAAATATACTAAATAGTAGCAAAACAAATAAGTTACAGAATATACACAATATAATAGAATAGATAGAAACACGAGTAATGTAAATTGCACAAGATGGTTCCGTTGGTTTTTATCAACAGACAACTTGCAAGGCATTTACTTTGATATTTCAGGTTCACGGTGCTGCCAACTGTTGTCAATATTGTTATTCGTTACCTCGGAGTAATAAGGATATAATTTAAACGTATACGTTATCTTCTAAAAAATTTAAATAATTTGGTAAAATGTCGATGTACAATATATTAGTGTCAGGTGAACGATGTATAATATGATGAAAAAAAGTATCGAGCATGAAAAAAGAAATATGAAAAACAATCTTAAATATTTTTTCTTATTTCCTCTACAAGTTTTTGATAAAAATTGTGCACACTTTGAACATCGAGCACAAATATGTTTACTCTTACTATATTGTAACAATGCTATGACTGCAGTATTACTATACTTTTACTACACTGTTACTATACTACTGCTATAGTTTTAATATACTGTTACTGTAAGGTTACTACACTTATATTATACTGTTATTATACTGCTACTATACTATTACTACATTCTAAGTATCTTAAATAGTCTTAAACATTTTATAAAAATAGTGTATTGTTTAAGTATGGATTAAAAACTTTTTTACTCTTACTACACTGTAACTATACTGTATTGGTACTACATTCTCATTATACTCTGTTACAATACTACTACTGTATTCTTCGTATTTTAAACAGTCTTTAACATGATTCTTACATTTTTCTCAAAATGTTTGATACAAATTGTGCACAATTTGAACATTAATTAAACAATGCATGAATAAGAATTAAATTAATTAAATATATTATATATATAGTAGCACTTGTTTACAGGATAAATTACAACACTAGCCGGTATATTTTGAGGTTTTACAAATGTTGATATAACATTTAAGATATTAGATAGTATTTCATGAAAATTGAAGTTATGGCTTTTTATATATCTATGACTTTAGAGTTAGCCCTTTACACTTGAAAGGCGACTCTGAGACGCCATGGGATATTGCCACATCATAACTTAACACAATTTTAACATCCCCACCTTTCCGTCTAAGAAATTGATAAAAATATAATAGTTGTAAGGATGAGTAACAGTAAAAAGCCCCATATGCGTAAGACGAAATGATTCATGGAAAACGAAAAGACCCTAAGTCAGAAAAAATGCTTTGTTTTCCCAGTTAACACAGCTTCGAATGCAAAGGGTTAAATTATAAGATATGTTGCTTTACTCAGGATATATAGGCCACCGGTATTGAATGCGCATCGTGTAAAACTATATTTATGTGTCTACAGCGTTTCATGAGCCGTCAAGGAAAAACATATTTTTATGTCTCCGGAATTGATTGTCTAACTCCAATGGCACTATTTTGGCGACCCCTAAAATTGTCATACTATTATGTAAAACAACTTTTACATCACTATGTTTCCATGAAAAAGATCGGTAAACATTGAAATGTTGTACGTACGAGTAATAGTAGTGAACTTTAAACGCACAAAAGGGAATAAAATACAATGGAACAATGGACCTTACAATGAAACTATTCTAAGTAAAAAAATGTTTCGATTTTGGAATTAAAATTGCTTGGAGTGCAAAGGTTTAAAAGTAACAAAGTATATGCACTAACGCTCATAAGGAAACTCGTGGTGTGTGTCCTCTACAAGCTGATTATGATCAGCGTAACCAGAGAAACAAATCAGATGTCCAGCCGAAGGAGTGGAGTTAGACATTGCGATGCTGCCCTCCCATTGCATTATAAGGTTAATTGTTTTAAATTACGTTTGCGATCGTAATTATATTTTTGTTAACAAATATAAAATAAATGTGTATTTCTAAAGCTCATACAAGCTTTTATTTTCAATATTCTTTCTTACGTACTTACAGACTCTACGCCATTTTCATTCACTTAAGACAAGTCTACGTGGAACGGATACTTTGCACAAATTGAGGGAAGGGTGTATCACTAAAACGCATAATTTAATTACTTGGAAATTAATAATAATAATAATAATAATAATAATAATAATAATAACAATAATAATAATAATTAATAAATGAAATCCTTAAATAAATCAAATGCGCCATCTTTTCATCGTGAAGTGTACCGGAGCGATACTCTAACTGTGTTAACACATTGTTGACCGGCAATTTTTCTCAGAGTTTATCTCATGTCACCGGCTATTACCCATTTAATCTAGTCCTAAACCTAAATTAAACTTCTAAATTTTATTTTATACTATTTTAAAAACGCTAAACAATCTATTATTATAAAATTTTAACTGAAATTTAATTTAGGCCTTGCTCTAAATGGTATTTCGTAATTGTATGTGGAAGTGAAACAATATAAATAAACTTCGATAAATTCTATTTAATATTTAACTTTGAATATTTATTTTTGGTATGATAAACGGTGTAGCAATCGCTTACGTGTAATGATACAAAACAAGTTTTGCACATATATCTTGTTTTGCTGTGTTTTCTTTTTGAAAAGCATACTCTACGCGTTCTAGTTGGATTTGTTTTTCTGCCAGTGACTATTTTTCCTAAAACGTGATCTCTTTAAATGTCCGGAAAGCCTGAAGGGTGGATCATTGTGAGAAGATGTTTTAGAAATACGAAAGGAAGCATCATATACTATACTGCATTCATAGGCATCTATAGTTATCTATTCCCCAGCCACTTCCAGTAGAAATTGTTTGTATCTTAGTTTATGCTGTGACTGATAGTTACAGTAAATTTTGAATGCATCGAACGAAGTGCAGTTTATGAGGAAGAAGGCAACAACAATTACACTCTATATGCTCTCCGAGGACGCACTGGCCGAACGATGCTGATGCGAAAAGAAGCGTATCGATCACGACTTTACTCGTAGCCGGCCAGCAACGTTTGGGCATGAAAATACGAGATAACTCGTGACCGGTTAACAATATGTTAAAAGCAATAGCGAATCTGTGGGAAAATTATAGTCCATTTGTCTATAATAAAACTCTTTTGTATTTTCCAGTTTTGTTTTTCATTTCAGAAACACATTTGCTTCAAAACGCGTTAGTATTCCTATTGTCTTCGTTCCGTTCATGTTTCAATAAAATATAATTAATATTATTTTCGGCAATATACATTTGTTCGAATTAAAAGTTAATTCTGTATAGAGATAATTCATCCGTCGATCGTTTTAAGTACCCGCAACAATCGAATTCGACGCTAATTGTTTTAATTCGACCGATAATCGGTTGTCTTTTCGTTTGTCTCAAGCAGAGGAGAAATCGCAGTTAAGAACGAGACGTGCTCGGAAATACATTAAGTCGTTATTTTTATTAAATAAAAACCTACATGTGTGAAATTTTTCTGGAGACATAACATAATTACGGCCTGTTATGGCATATTATTGAAATAGTCAAGACTTTCAATCATTCAATGATAAAAACATTGCAATAGTAAAATAATTTTACTACTAAAATTAGTTTAATTAATAGAATACAAGAAATATTGAGAACATTTACTACGTGCTTTGTTTTTAACCTTTCAAGTGCTTGGTAAGTTTATATGCCTTGTCGGTGAGGCAAGTTTGATTAATGGTTATAGTTTCATTATTTACCACAGTCGATAATAATTTACGTCATAAAGCAAATGTTTTTTACTATTTACCGTAACTTTAATGAGCATATAGAAGATTCATGATAAAAGTCGTGTTTCTCTGACGACTAATAACGACTTCTATTACATTGTGACTTACTATACTAATCACGCGGATATGTATATATATACGTGATTTTGCAATTTTCAAATTTTTATCTTAACACTTTATGTGTTTTCTAAAATATATAAGTGCGTTAACGTTTAACCTTTTGTACGCCGTACCGACGCCGTCGAAGTCACTGGTCGTGTCAAAACATTTATGCGCTATAGGCAATGATGTTTTATTTGTATCGTTTATAAACTTATGTATACACATGTACATGCATGGAAGAATAAGGTAATAATTATTATAGCGTGTTTGGCACGTTGAATAAGTGTAATACTTAAACTTTTCGCATTCCGTGACGAAATATCTCGCAGTTCGATGCTAGACAATTAACGCTTTTAACGAGATATCTCGCCTTCTAACACTAATGGTATGACACTGCAGACGAATACATGAGCCGTTTATTTTAAAAGTGGCCTATATCCATTTATACTTGAATTGAGATATTTAAGAGTTTTGCTTCGATTCAATTAAAAATATACTTATAGGACACCAATGTGTCATAATGCTTAAGTTTATTTAAAAGAGTTCAATTTACCGTTCTTATTAATATAATAGCTATTATTAATATGTGTTTTCTTACTAACAATGGAGTTAAGCCACTTTCAAAGTTAACAACCAGATCCGTTATAAAAGTTGAAAGAGCCCAAGTCCATTCGACATCATTTAATCCTCTACGGGGGCGGGTAACTTGTTACCACAAGTCACATGTTAATATATCGAAATTTTACCAAATGATTTAATTTTTTTAGAAGATAACCTATACGTTTAAATTATATAATGTCTCTGAGGTAACGAATAACAATATTATCAAAGTAAATGCCTTGCAAGTTGTCTGCAGATGGAAACCAACGGAACCATCTTGTGCAATTTACATTACTCGTACTTCTATCTATTCTATCATATTCTATGTATTAAACAAAACAAAGCGCACATAATAGTTTTGGGTTTGCATATCAATAACAACTTATTTGTTTTGTTACTATTTAGTATATTTAGGATAATGCTTGTGCTTTCTTCTATTTTCAGAGACATGTATAATATATATGCAAAATATGGATACGTAATCACATAAAAGTAATAGATGAATTTAAATTAGACACATTAACGGGAATAGATCCAAAGATTCTTTATTAGATTCTGAGTTCGATGAAGATCATCCAGTAGTATTTACCCGACGACGCATAAATATTATTGACAGTGACAATGAAATTAGTACGGAATCATCATCGGATAAAGAAAACTCAGGACCAAAAAAATTGTTTAGCAATCAGTATCCCAGACGAAACGCTCTTGGAAATGAGATTGCCCCGATGACCCCAAACGACCCTATTCTCCTGTGACCCATTTTCGAAAACTATTTGACAGTGAAATTATAAGTGATACAGTTGACTATACCAATACATATGCATTTATGTTTAACACTCCAAGTGGAAACTATTTTGTGGAATTTCACGCTTAAGCTTTTATGCATAGAAATGCAAACATCATAAGCCGTTGTTACTGCAAAGTTATAAAATTACAAATTGTGATAAAATTGTTTAAACTGGTAAATTTCTTTTAATCTGCACATATAGGTTTGCAATTGTTGATTTTCCGTTGTATACATTTTTTTATATTTAAGAAAAAAATTCGGTCCATAGAGGGTTAAATACATTTTTCATCTGATATATTCGAGTGTCCGGAAACTTATGGCCTAGGGTGTATAAATGTGAAGGAGATTGTACTGTATACCAATATTAATAGCGATATCAGCTTACCGAAAAGCGCCCAAAAGTCGCCGTGGCTCTGAATTGGGAAGAGAAGCACGTTTCCAACCACCTCGTAGCGGCCTTGCAGCTCAATCTTTGGGAACCCGAGATGTAGATCGAGCCTGTACGAGGTCACGTCGAGTCGCGCTTTCGTAATAGAATAATTTCCAGCCCCTATCACAGTAATATTAGAGAACAGGGCACGAATGCGCACCGCACCTTGTCCATTTTCCATCCCGAGTTCCGGAATGATGAGTGGTTCGATTGGCGGTAGATCCAATTCCGGAATACCTGAAAATACATATTACCGAGGCGAGGACGGGATTGAGCGAAAATGTAATAGCACGAACTAGTACCTCACCTTTCAACAAGTATGGTTGAAGATGATTCAGCGTCTTTTGGAAACATACTTCTATCTTCGGGTCCGATCTACTACACGGTATTATGTACTCGGCTGTGAAAGATAGAATCTAATGAATGAATCCGGGCGTAAATGTTCAACACGATAAAGCGAATCTGTGAAATATTAAGTTCACGCGAAGTCACGCAATCGTGACTTTGTTATCCTGACAAATTACAAAGTCTTCCTACTTCCTTTACTTTTATGCAACCACTCTCTCTTCCGATGTCTTCAAAGAGTTCGTCGAATTTTCTGAACACCTAATCGAATAAATTATTCACCGAATAGTTAGGATTCGACTATTACCTAATAGTAGAAAATTAATTGCACCAAGTAACTCGTAATATTTTACTGAAATCGTTTCTTCCACATATCGTCGAGCGTCGATATGGCTAATACAATTCGTGGCTGTACGAAACAATAGTGTGAGAAATGATATTTCGTTTAAATAGAAGAAACAGTTGATAGAATTGATTCGGAAAGAACTAGAGCGACGTAGTCGGGAGTGCTAACCAGAGACTCCGACGAGTGTAACGACATGTGCGTTACGGGATATGTGCATTGCCGAGCCTAATCACCGGGCGAAATTAAGTGACAGTGCGTGTCACGTATCTTCCTGTATATGGGGAAACTGTTCTTAGCAATATTCAACTGTGTTTTGCAACAGTGGCAATGTGGCCATACTCGAGATTAGAGGAAAGCGACCGAACTAGTAAGAACCAGATCTCGACAGTGTCAAAATTACTTGCTGTATCCGTTACCGAAACTCAACCTCTTACTTCTCGCCAATCTAATCGAGATTTTTCACCGAAATCGTGACTGCTTTGCCAGACAGTGTCGAAAACATTCAAACGTTTTGTCATAAACTGCGCAAGAAAGAGACAAATATGTACAATATACTCGTAGCAACGAGCACCGATCACGTGATCTGTGAAAATGATGGAAATTTTGTATGCCTTGTTATTCGTTCGAAGGAATCATGAACCTACAAAAACTATTTTTCCTGGAACGTTTACTATCTATCGAAAACAAGGCCGTTCTTTTCCTTAAGGGGTAAATTTCGATTAGACATCTTGCAACGAGGAAACGATTTACGATCGAAGCGAAGCGCCATTGATACGCAATTATATCGTAAACGAAGTGTCGTAATAATTGCGTCTGCAATGATGACAAATGGCGAAACGCTTGGCTGTAAAGATATCGATTGCACGTTATTACATTATAGGGTAATGCTATTCTGTTCATCCTAGGAATCTGGACCGTCTGATGCACCGACTATTACGGTGACGCGCTTTCACTCGAAACGCTTGAGGATTCGAGGCGAACAGACGAGGACGAGCGTATCGTGGGACGAGGATACACGTCGTAAGACCGGCTGTGGTACTTTCTCCGACCGATTGCTGCCGATCCTCGGCTGTTATGCAATCTCTGACATAACCTTCGCCACGCCATCGAGAGCCGTTACGCCATGCCCGGTACCATTATGTTGTACAGTGTACAGTGACCAACGTAGTCTCGCATAATATAATAGCCCGCGCCTCTCACGCTGTTTTAACGAACTAGCCCGAACCGTGGGCCGACCATTGTGCCTACGATCGCGGAATTCTAACCACGACTTTTGTCGAAACTAACTGTCAGAATTGCGTTATGACTCTTGACCTGGCCCTTTTCCGAGTCGTTTTAATCGCAACTTCGTCCAAAGAAGTCGAACGAATAGTCGAAAAGTGAAAAGTTTTTAACCTTTGCAACGCTGAGCTACGGTTAACGACCAGCGAAAAACTTGGGAATATATATTTTTGCACTGGAAACTTGAGAACTTTTCAAGTTACAGTGCCAACATATCTGTTCTCCGAAGGCTATAAAGATTTTGTTGTTTCATCGAATTCGATCAAAAAATATGTAAAATGTAAAAGTGATGCTGAACGTAATTTGTTATTTACAATCGGCTTTCATCGCCTTCAATTTTAACTTTTTACTGCATTATCGTGTGCGACAAGACACGCTAAGAATTTTTAATCGGAACAGTAGATAGATCGATTCGTAATACATTTTATATATATAAAAATAATGTTTTGCAAAACAGAAATTTGAAAAAGGGACGATTGGAGACGTTCGTTTAACGCTATGTCAGTCCTTGGGGTCTGACGGTATCAAATTTACAAATTAATACGTTATATACAGGATGCCCTATGGTTTAAGGATCACACTTTGTCGGTATGTTGTGTGGCACTAAATAAGGAAAAAGAAATGTTCTGTAAACATAGGTCGCATAGAGCTTTATTAAGAAGCTACAACAAAATTACGGAATTCAAGTAATATAGAAATAGTAACCGACTTGCTGTTACTGCGAGCATTGGCTCGAATAGATCAATGTATTTACTACTTGACATCGTCGTTTCCAGAGTTAATTAACCCTTTGCACTCTAAGCAATTTTAATTCCAAAATCGAGACATATTTTTACATAGAATAGTTACGTTGTACATGGTTCATTTCCTTTCGTGTATATAAAATTTGTTACTATTATTCGTACGTACAATGCTTCAATTTTTATCGATTTTTTAAATGCAAACATGGTGATGTGATAGTTGGTTTGAATAACAGTATGGAAATTTTTAGTGTTACCTCAGAGGAGCCATTGGAGTGCTAAGAATTAATACTTCATTGCAAAATGTCTACCGTTCTTGACAATGCACGACCGACAGCGATCAAAGATATAATCTATAATCGTACGAATTTCGCTTCTACTCTGCTTTATTTCATTCAATGCATTATTCATCTTTTGTATTAATTCGTTACGCGAATTTATTCGTGTTTGATACACTTTATCGTTCAGAGTTCCCCTCAGGTAAAAGTCGAGCGGCTTAAGATCGGGCGATCTTGGTGGCCAAGATTTCTTATATTATTCTTATATTACTTGAATTCCGTAATTTTGCTATAACTTTTTAATAAAGCTCTGTGTGACCTGTGTTTGCACAACATTTTTCTGTTACTTAGTGCCACACAAAATATACCAACAAAGTTTGTTCCTTAAACCCTGGGACACCCTGTATGATTCATATACTATTAAGAAATATTCGGACTATTTTAACATTAGAACTACTGGACCGATCAAAATGACTGGTTCGTAATTTTTCCTTTCACAATTCCAGAAATTATAAAAGTATCTTCATTGGAAAGCTTCGAATGAATTTCTTCATTGAAGCAGACATTGTAATAAACATGGGACAAGGTCTGAATAGATGCAGTCTTGTCATTATTACCAGATAATACACATCAATCGCATTTATTACTGGGTAGTTCTAGTGTTAATAGATTCGATTGAAACAGAAAAACACAAACGGGTTAAGCCAGTCTTTCGCTTCTGCACAGTTGTATTCTTTCCGTTTAAGATTAACACTACCGAACAATAAATCCAACGATATATATTGCATCTATTCAAATTTCATTTAATTTTTATTGTAACGTGTAGTTCATTAAAGAAACACATCGAAAAATTACTAATGAGAAAACACTTTTATAACATCAGTAATTGCGAAAGAAATAAGTAGGGATCAGTCATCTTCACTGGTTAGGTAGTTCTACTGTTAAATAAAATCTGACGTGGAAGCTAGTCAAAATAGCTGCGCGTTCGACGCGTCAACAATTTGTTAATTATTTATTCCGTGGACAGTAAAGATTGTGAACGCTGAGAGATATCTGCGCGCAGTTCACTGACGTTTCCGTATCGCCTTACAGAAAAATGCACGCGGTCGATCTAACTTACATGCGATCTATCGGCATGCGTTCGGACTGATCAATTCATCGCATGCGAGAAAATTCAGCCTTTTAATGTTCTGCCGCATTGCGAGGAGAAAATCCGGCTGCGTGGCGCACGTGTTCGAGAGAAAGTACCACATATCACAAGTACAAAAAAGGATGTCACTCCCTTGACGAGAGAACCCGACCGATGTAAACAATTGTCCGAGTCTTTCCTAGACAGAGATCACGGTACAGTCGAAATTCCAGGTTCCTCCAAGAGTATGGAAGGGCAAACCGGGCAATAATAGGGACGACACTGTGCCAGTAACGTAAATGTAAGCTGCGAATTTGCTGTATTTCGAATTGTACGGTTCAGAGACTCGAGACTCGAGCAACGTTGGATGGTCAAGGGAAAAGGGACGTGTCGGGCGAACAATATCGGACAGAGTCGAGCGAGAGAACACACTTCCGCAACATAATCGTTCCCCACAATTACCCTCCACGCGGAAAGAGAAAGGTAGATACGCTCAATGATCGTAAAAGGAAAATACGCTAGGAATAATCGCTTGCTCGTAGCCGCCTTCATTGTGCACCTGTTACGTAGCTTCGCGCTGCGCTAGAACGCATCACGCTGGTGAAAAGTGTCCGACAACCTTCTGGAAAAGTCTCTGGGTCGCGTGACCGCGGCTCGCGAGAAAAGCTTTGCGCTCGATACATTTTCCCTACGCGAAGGGAACGTGCATCCTCGTTCAAGCTCACTCTAGAGGCTACTCTCGATACAGTTTCGAACGAATTTCACTTTTCAAGGTAAAACTCTGGAACGAAAAGACGCTTTCTCCATGGGATTCGTCGCGACGTCATTGACACAGTGACTCCGATTTACCCACGTGCTCGCTAGGAGGTCTAGAATTAATGAAAAGACACGGGAAGCTTACGGGTCTCGAAGTCTGGCTCGTTCAGTCCAAGATCGCTGTCAGGATTCTTCTGACTAGACACCAGCGCGCCCGAGAACACCACGAGCCACACACTGATCAATCCCGAACGCATTCTGGAGAGTTTCATCCCCGGGGATCCACGAGATCTAAATTGATCGCCCGAATGTAACCGTTTAACTAATTGTTTCGACGCCTCTCCTTAATCAGTCTTAAGTGTTATGGTATCCTAGCGTTTGGTCCTTCTTCCTTGACGATGACAATGGTCTTCGAGTACACTTTATGGGTTTATCAGTTTTCAGGAGAATTCACCAAAATTCTTCGACTCGACACTTTTTCTGTGTTTACATTGAATCGGGTGTTTTGTTACATCGTTCGTTGGGAACGACAGAATCATTAAAAAATTTTGGTAGTGGAGAAGGGCTTAAGGTGACGGCTAGGTAGCTTGGCTCTCGTTAACTAAACACGGGCCCCCTTCATATTCTGTCTTATATGCAACGTTCCCCTACCCGCGAAACTTCTGCCCGGCTTTAAACGAACGGCTATGCCTCTTTCTATTTTCCTCTCGATGAAGCCCGCGCTTTGAATACCGCGGCTTTCTTTCGCCGCTGGTACCGGGAATAGATTTTTCAAAAACTGATTCGATCTTTGCCGATCGCACAACGAGAATTACGACGAACGAGGAGAAAGAAGGGATTTCTCAAGAGTGTATTTTTTATTGGACGCGTCGTTTTTAATGATTTGAATAGTCAAATTAGACTCATCGATAGATTCGAAGGGAAGCCAGAGTAAAAGAGACATTTACCGACTTGTTATACTGGATGCACTAAAAGTCTCTTTAGAATTTATGAAAAACAGACAGACTGTTTCGACATTATGTTTGCAAAAGAACATCATGTTAATATAATACCATTCGTTCTCTCGTAGGTATTATTCCGCTCGCTACTGGTTATTATTCATTACAGCACTAAGAATTTCTTGTGGTGCGGCGTACACTTCGTTACGGACATTGTTCTGCAATTATTGAACAGCAGCGAGCTTATTTTTATGTCTAGGGCAATTAAGTTAAGGGATACATGCGAATAACCACTCTGCGTTGCCATTTTTTAATGATCTCGTATTAAAATTGTACAATTTTTCTTTGCTTCTTCGAAACAAGTCTCTGCATTATGAATTTTCAAAGTTTCAACGCATGCTTTGAGGACGCATGTCGTCATGTTGGTGACATCGGGTAAGTGTAATCAATCTTTAAAGTTGCCAGAAATATAATTTAATTATTGTAGTAACATAAGATGCAATTTTAATTCCAAAATCGAAATATTCTTCAAACTAGAATTGTTTCTTTATTCGTGGTTCATTTTCTTTTAAGCATATAAAGTTTATTACTATTACTCGTACGCGCAATGCTTCAATTTTTACCGATATAGTAAACGCAAGCATACTGATGTAAAAATTCTTTTGAATAATAGTTTGGCAGTTTATAGTGTCGCGTAAGAGGAGCCATTGGAGTGATAAGGATTAATACAAGATTTAACTTTGTAGAGAAAAATTTCCAATATTTTCACAAATCTTCGTCCGCAAAGGATTAAGTTTTAGAGTGTGAAAAGGAATTGGCCAAATAGGTCTACGGAAATGACATTAACTTTTCAGTAATACAATTACATTTAGTCCACCTCGTATAACAATATACTTATTATTTTGTACACATCTTTCAGTATAATTAAGAATGATACCATGTCACTTTTATGCATTCCTTTTTATCTGTATTTGCCTTGTTACATCCTTCGCACAACGTATGATCTAAGATGGCTCCTATAATTCAAACTGTTGTATTCATCTGACAGAAAAAAATCAAAGATAATTTCACAACAATGAAAAAACGTGGTAAAAACGTGTCCTGCAAAAATCACAGCTGTGTCAAGTGACAAATTCGTTTTTATTATAAATATATTAATTTATTAACCTTTTGCACACCAAGCAATTTGAATTCCTAACTCGAGACATTTTTCTGTCCTAGAATAATTCTATTGCATGTGGTTCGTTTCCTTTCGTGCATATCAAATTTGTTACTGTTAATCATACGGCAACATTTCAATGTTTACTAACTTCTTAATTACAAACATTTATAATTATACAAATTGTTTGGAATAATAATCTGACAATTTTCAGTGTCCCTTCAGAGGAGCCATTGGAGTGCTAAGGATTAAGTCACGATGAAATTATTGTAAATATTGGAATTAGTTTAGTATGAGAAATAAAGTTGCATCTACTTTATTTACATTTAACATTTGAAAATCATCCACAACTGGTTAATCCAGTTTTGAATAAACTTGGCAGCCAATCTATAAAATATTGTTTCTTGCCTAACACCTATAAATACTTTAATTTTACATGGTTATCCTTTTGCTAGCACATTTTTCAATATTCCTGCTTAAGAAAATGAAAAAATAATGTGAGTTTTTAATACGAAACATCACAATACTCTATTGTGATTTGGATTGAAAATTTCGTTCTGGGCAGAATCGAACATTTTATATGAATGAAAGATTTTAATGCTTAGGCACTTCAATGGCGCCACTGAGGTGACTCTAAAAATCGGCATTTTATTACTCGAAACAACTTTTACATCATTGTACTGTCCAAATAAACTTTATATGTACGAAAGAATTTAACCATGTACAATGAAACTATTCTAAATAAAAAAAATCAAATCTTTGTTCGTTCACACTAATATTTTAACTTATTTTACAGGAAAAATTCCTATATTTATTCTCATTTTATTTTATAAATGGAAAAACTCTAAGGTTATTTTGGAAGATCTATCTATCTGTCTTTGAGTTTTTTAACTTAAAAATAATACTCCTCTTTGAAAGGTTTGTTATTGGTAAAGTGTAATTATCACATTTTTTACTATAACGTTGAAATGTCCACTACTAAGAAGTGTTACGTCTAATCTTATGGTTTATATTTAAAAACATACATCCAAAGATGACTTTGTCAACGTTAATACACGTTAATTCTAAGTCACGATTTGCTGTTGGATGCATAGCTGGCCATGAATACATAATGTGGCATTGTCTTTTTGAATTGGTCCTTGATGACGCTCGTGCAATGAATACGTGAAAAATTACTCGGAAATAAGCTATAAGGAAAGGTGCTTCTTGCAACGCTTTGTCAACCAAAATGGATGTGCTCACAATAATTACTATGCTACTCTTAATAGATAATTAAAGTAATAGTTTTACAGAATGCCCAATTTTATACCTTTTATATGCTGTATTATTTTGTGTACTATTATGTGAATCAAGAGACTCTACAACAGAAGATTAATATTACAGCAATAATGTGCTCGTTTCAAGATGGTGTCACAAATTTTTGCAGTCGTTGCCAATTCTGTACTGTTTGACTGCATACTATTTCAAAATACAAAACATATATGTTTGTGGAATCGAGTGCCATGGGATATTGCTTCTTAAATTATAATTATGTAATTTTCTATATACTCTCTAATAGGACGTTTTAGGACACGTACAGTGACCTATGACTTAAGGTCATTCAAGCGGACAGCTGCGAGCGAAAGTATTTAATGTGAAAAACTCTTGTTTCCAAAACACGGGACTGTTTCGCTAAAATATTATCTTTTGCCTGAAAAATAAAAACGTTACTTTCACTGTTAATTTTGCTTAATATACCTATATAGTTCTTGCCTTCCCTACGAAGTATTAAGTATTAAGTGAAAGAATAATTAAGGGATAATTCTCAAATAGCTAAGATGAAATTATGAAAGACTCTGCAGATGATCAATATTTTAACAATTATCTGCCTTTGTATCATTTGTCTGTACACTACTTTCAACTTATTTCTTATCAATATCAGTATAAAATATATATGCTTGTGGAATCGAGTGTTACGCGTTTCAGCACCGGTTCGGAGATACATATTTCTCTTTCGGTTAAAGTAAATATGGGTGAAACCTTGACAAATGTTCCGATTCTCACCGGTTGTTTAAACACCTTGAAATTCTTATCCACTTCACACCGTTTGGAGAAATTTTCGGAGTTCGTGCCACTCTTGCCCAATTTATTGCTCGCTCTGACGACATTCGAGAACTTTATGGTGCGAGCAAGTTCATTTCCTTCATTTCTATGACTTTCTAATTTGCTTCCTTTAACAACTAGGCAAGAAAAAAAGAAAAGATATGTTCATCATTTAATGCACATATTTCACCAAAATCATTTTGTTGCCATTGGAAACATTGTCTCCTTAGTTTTTGAAAAAGTCTTGCACTCTACACTACTATTTTAGTACTTGTAAACTATGTAGACAATCTTGCGCCATCTTGCCACAATGTTTTAAGTTGAATAAAGGAATTTATAAATTTTGTTACTTGTTACTTTTCATCGCATTGATTTTTTACTATAATATTGATTTGGCATCAAAGGACAGTTTCATTTGCATACGCCACATATGGCATAAAAACCGATCAAAATTTATTGAGTCCATCAATTAAAAGCGATACTAAAGAAACGTTTATTTTGAAAGTGGCCTACGTCCATATTTGAAAAAATCAAGCTAGCTATTTTAACCCTTAGCACTTCAATGGCTCCTCTGAGGCGACACTAAAAATTACCATACTATCATTCAAAACAGCTATTCCATGACCATGTTTGCATTAAAAAAAACGATAAAAATTGAAGCGTTGTACGTACGAATAATAGTAATAAATTTTATATACAGGAAAGGACATGAACCATGTACAATGTAACTATTTTATGTAAAAAATTCGTTTCGATTTTGGAATTAAAATTGCTTGGAGTGCAAAGGGTTAATATCTACCTTTTCACATCATTTTGAAACAAGTTATGAACAATATATTCGAAATCACTAAGGTTTGGTAAAACGAAAATTAGGTTGTTAATAGAACTATAGAGATTTTTATTTCGAAAGTGGCTTAAATCCCACTTTTGAGACTGACAAACGGATATGGAGTACATTTTATGAGATAAGAGATTTATGTTTTATTATCAATGTAATATTGTTCGATTAACCCAGATAATGATTTCTTTAAATAGGAATAATTCCATTAATTATGTAATTTTAATACAATATATCAACATAAACAAGCAAGTAAGAAAGATTACCAATGCGATACAAATTGTTAATGCTAAGCCGACTATGTACTCACAATTTACTTTTCTTGAGTTTTCTGATTATTTTATCGTATGAAAAACTTTAAAAAGGTAAAAAATATCACCAAGAACATAAAAAATTCACTCTAAGAAAGAAGTGATATCATAAATCGATACCAAGTGCAGCAAATATTTTCGTTTGTCTAACTCGTTGTAAATAGCAAACATTAGAAATTACTTTGAAAAAATAACAATTTGTTGTTTATCCCAAAGGAATGTTACGAAGACATAAAAATGTGTCGAAAACATACGTTCGTTTTAAATGAAATGAAACGAAAGTATTACATTCCATCTAAGCCTCTAGAGAACGCCATTTTTAGAAGCTTAAGAAAGTTAAAAATATTTTGAACGCCATTTTTGAGAACTGAACTATATAAAATCGTTTGTGAGACATCAATGAATGATAATGCAGTTTTTAAAACTCTGGATTTTATATTGATCTGACGCCAATGTACAGAAAAACAAGGCCAATCGCATCATTAAAATACAACGATTTACTGGATCTATTATAATACTATATAACATCTGCACACCATATTATTTTTAATTTCTCCAGCATATGAAAATTTGAGAAGAATGAATAATTAGTTGCAAAATATTATTAATTTTAATGTAACATTTCCTTAATAGTAAATAAAAGTTGAATATTTTTTAATTTTATAACATAAAATAATATATATTTCCATGCGTTTATACCTTTCTAAAAATTAAAAAAGTTGTGTCATTAAATTTGAAAGTGGCTTAAGTCCATTTATAGCCATCAAAAACATTTTTTGAACAATGTTACTAATGCTGATTGAGTTGATAAATTATACGCTCTTGTAAACACAAAAACATTATACTACCATTTTATTAGTTACCAATATTTTTTAATTTATAGACACGTAAACTAATTATAAAGAACAAAAAGAGTATAAAAATCGCATTTTTAATAGCGACTTGTTACTAGAAATGACGTAGAATACAATGTTTGAATATTCAATACTTATTTATTGACATCTGGCGATCATTTGGGAAGAACATAGCAGTTTATGTACTAAGCAAATATTCGTTTAAACCTGTGGGATTTTAGAAACGATGCACCAACAGAAAACAAAACATTCCGAATGGATAAGTCACGAGCATTATTTTTAGATGACGATGCAATAATGCTGCATACTTTAAAAATTTACTATTGTCAGTACTGTACTAATGTTTACTAATGGTTTTTTGACGACACATCGCGCCTATGCCGAATGCTCCGAGTGATTCTAGTTACCTTTTGTAACATCTTTAAATAATAAATTATTTTCATTTCGAAATTGATATATTGTTTTCAAATATGAAAATGAAGTATCAATGCAATATATTTTTGTTTTAAAAAGTTATTAAAAAAATATTTGTGTGTGTGTATAAATGTAATATATGTTTTGTAGCTAACTGAACATTGCTTAAACGATTTTAAATCAAACAAAGAATTCCAGCTGTTATATAACGGAATATACGTGTCAAATATAATGCAATGAATATAACATATATTCAATAGTGCAATAAATAATGAATTTATTCCGTACGAGTTAATTTGACTGATGAAAAAATTATCAGAATTTTCAGTAACTGTGCTGTACAAGAAAGAATGTTTAAAAGTCTTCCCTTACACAGTAATCTCGCACGCAATATTAGGTTGTTCGGCAAGTAATTTCATTTTTATGAAAATGGAAGACGATTTTCTTATAGTGAATAAATATTTTTATTATAAAAAACTAAAATATTTTATTATTAAAACGACATTACTTTTCGAACAACCTAATAGTTGGAGTACGTTATTGAGCTTGAATTGTTGGTTCTATGGAATTGCTATTGAAGGATCTATTTGAAAAACTCTTACATTAAGAAATCTAATACTAATCCCAATTCATTTTTACCAAAATATTGTCATGAATTCTTAACAATATGTACAGCATTAATAGTTTGTCATTATAAAACACAACGGCCAGAAAGACGGCACTTGAAGGCCGGTTGCCTGTTCATAGGCGCAAAGTCCACGAATACGGTAAATAACATTAAGGCTACCCATAAGTAATAAATTATTTGGAAAAAAGTTTTTGTGCCTTTAGTTCTGTTCCGATCGTTGAAGAGGAAACTTTTACAGTACTTTTACAGTATTCAGTAAACCAGCCTGTGTTCTAAATATATATTGTATACTTCTTAGTATACATTCTTTACTGCCCTGTAATAAAATGGCGGAGTTCGTACTTTCCGAGAATCATAAAGAAAATTTGCGATATTTATGGAAGTGTATTGAAGATCAACAAGTGTCAACGTTGGTTCAAGAGGTTTACTGCTGGCGATTATGATCTCTTTGGCAGGCCTCGAAGTGGATTTCTGTATGAAGGGGATTGAAAATTTGTATAAAAGATCCACTATCCCACATGTCCCCGATAATGATGGAGATTATATAATAGATTATAAATAAAAACCTGATTTTACCACAAACTTCTTTTTAGATTAAATTCGTTAAATATCCGTTTTTTCGTAAACCAAACGAATTGAGAAAAAACTAAGAAAAATGTCACAACAGAATCAAAAAATGTTTCTTTTGAATTAAATTTAATTTTACATTATTCTGAAGAAGATTGCGCATATTTTCTTTGTTAGAAGTTAGCAATATTTTCAAGTTTGCTGTCATGTATGATTTGTCAAACTCGTTTAAAATTATTTGTTGTAAAACCAAAAATAAAAACACAAAAAGCTTGTTCCTCCATTCTGTCTTTTTGTTAACGTAATTCAGTTTTACGTTACATTAGTTAAAAGAAAGGATTCAAGCATGAGCAATTTTAGTACGTATTATTAACACAAAATAGAATATAGTAGCCAGAACTGTGATTATTTTACAAGTATCCTTGTTGTAGCAGTTATACTATCTTGTGGTTTGTATGAGCAATAAAAGAATTCGTTTAGGCAAATAAATCTTTGTTTCGTCTTAGTTGATTTCTAAAAATTAATGTTCCAAGAAATGACAGCCAATGAATAGAAAACCGTGAAATAGGGAAAATCATCGATCTTTTAGTTATAAAACATGGTTGAAAAAATGGCTATCGATATTTTTGGGAAACGAAACGCGTTACATACAGGATGGTTGATAATTGTTGATACAGTAAGAAAAGAAGTAATTCTCAAAAAACAGTAAGTGTAAATAATTTTTAGTTTTAATATTTTAATATTTTAATATTTTCTTTTAATATGCATCGGGTCCACGTGCCCTTGATAATGTTTCGATACATTGTATCCCGTTAAAACTTATTATCTTTTTTCAAACTTCTGTCATTTTTGTACTAGTTAATTAGGATTATATAACAAAACGAAACATTAATATACGATAAATATTGTTTTATGAAATTCGTTGAAAATATTGTCCGCTCCATCGAACAATTTTTATGATCGTGTTTTAATGTGTTCTGCCATTTTAGTTAATAATTTTCTTTAATCGATCGAAATCATCAATTTCTTTGAAACAAGCAAGTATCCTAACATCATTACATCTTACAGGTATCCTTGTTGTAGCAATCATAATATCTTGTGATTTGTATGTGCAACAAAGGATTCGTTTAAGTAAATGAATCTTTTTTTCGACTTAGTTGATTTCTAAAACATTAGTGGTCCAAGAAATGACAGCCAACAGGCATTTATTATTTACGGGTACCCCCTACTATTAAACCTACCGACCATTAAGATTGGCTAGTATATTGTTATAATATTGTTATAACATATATTTATATTATAATATTGTTATAACATAAAATATGAAAATATAGTATATTTTTATAAGGCTAGCTAGTATATTGCCTTGTAAAATTGGCAAGATTTAGTTTAGTTAGATTTTGTGCGATTTCAATTACAGTATACAATATAAAAGCATTTTTATAACTTCAATAATTGTGACAATCATCTATGACAACAATCTATAAAAGGTTATTTAGCCTGCTGTGGTGGGTTTACTGGGAACGTTATAATATAACAGATTCAGCACAGAAAGTATTAAGCCTTAGCACTCGAGTGGTGAAAAATTGCCACACTATAATTGAAAACAATTTTAACATTGATATTTTTGCAACTAAGGAATTGTTAAAAATTTAATGGTTGTAGGGACGAGTAATTATAAAAAGTCACATATGCACAAGACGAAATAAATAATGTAGAATGAAAATGTCCTGGGTAAGAAAAAATACCTTGATCTTCGAGTTGAAACCGTTTCGATGGCAAAGGGTTAAAAGTATTTACCTTATTTCCGTAAATGTGGGTGTACCCTGTGATCCTAGCAAGAAGTTGCTACTTTTTATCTGTAAAAAATTGTTATTATTGCATGTTTGCAATGGCATTAAGGAAAATATAATACAGGTTTACTTGTAACAGATGGTAACACAAGAATAACAATTACTAATGGTATTTGATATTTTGATCATGCTTCGTTATGTTCATGATCATGCTGAGGAGTGCTTTGAAGTATTATTTGGAGTATACGGAAGCCGGCATTGTGATAGAGAAAGTTTTTTCATTAACTTTGCGTAATACGGTTGAAGTTAAATAATCTAATGAGCAGAGCAGTGATAATTTTTACAGGTTCTACATTGCTTTACGCGCTAACGATTTTATATCTGCGCAGTGCCACGAGAAACTACTCCATCTGTTTACAGCCACATTTACCACAACTGACAAGAACAGTAAAGGAAGCTGTCGGTCGTATATAATTGCGCTTAATATCCAAAGTTGCTGCAAGATTCCTTTCAATTTCTCATTCCAGTTCTCTAACATTTCTACGCCGTATCTTTCACAAGATTGTCATTACGCCGGCGTGATATTCGCCACTAAAACATACTAAGAGATTGCCACCGCTCATCTCGACAAATAATAGCAAGATTATAGCTTCGGTTTCAACTAATCCTATAATTTGTAATTCAAATTAACCAAGCGGTCAAACTGAATTTACACAACACTTTTCAACGGTGCACCGACACCTAAACAATTCAAAATTATTAACGTGATTGTGTCAGACATAACATGTAAACTGTAGAAAATGATTGCGCATAGAATATTATTACGTCAACAAAGTATCGTACGATTTAATTAGGGTGTGTGCTATGATCCATATCTAGGAAGAGAAAATCACCTTCAAGATAGTGAACGAGGAACCTATTTGTACAAAAAGAACAGTCATCTTAAAAATTAATATGGTTACAACAATTGGTTGAATAAATAATTGTTTAATGCTACTGTAAGCAATAAAAATTTAATCGTATGTACAACATTTTTAAACATTTACCATATAGATGTCGCTAATGAGAATGACATAACTCCAGTTTATGTTAATATTCTTTTAACTGACGAATGTCTTGTTTGTAATTCTCCCAATTATTTACAAATAAAAAAAAATAATAAATATAAAAAACATCGGAGTAAAATGATTAATATCAGTTTTCTTCCTGTTGGTAATACAGACCGATTTCTTTGTCACGCCATCTGTGTGTACAAGGTGAGGCATCTAAAACAGTCCTCCTAAATAAGTCGGTTGTCGAGGGAGGTATAAGAAAAAAGAACATGTGTTGGACGAAACTTGTTCGATTTCGACGGTTACACAATTCCAAGTTAATATTTTATTTAGGTGGATACCTCATGTTCAGCGTTAAAGCTTATAGAACACCATTATAATTAACACCATTTAGCTTACCGATTTAATTAGTCCTGTAAGCATATCATACAATACAAACCTCGTTGTATCAGGCAGGTCTTCTGGAAAGCCATTTCTTCCTTTAGAATTTTAAGTACGGGTCATTCCACGCTAAGCGGATCACTTTTGTACACCAAGTCAGCGATTTTGTTTAAATTGAAATATGTTATAGTCTATGCGAAAATAGGGGGGTTTAGGTCATCATTCTTCTATTTTCGAAATTCTTTAAAAGATACAGAACCTCAAACTTTGTGGTTTTTACAAAACGACCTTCGGGAAAAAATTTTTATCTCCGTTATTATCAACCGCAGAAACTTTTTTTTTT